>JAGDYQ010000293.1:0-94569 GCA_021962125.1 Bulinus truncatus | reverse complement strand
TACCTGTAAGTGTATGATATATATGGTCTATCTGCGAATATTAACGTGTACCTACATGTATGAATATAATTCTATTCTGCGAATAACGTGTACCTGAATCGTATGAATATAATTCTATTCGGGCGAATAACGTGTACCTGGGTGTATGAATATAATTATATTCGGCGAATAACGTGTACCTGTATGTATGAATATAATTCTATTCTGCGTATAACGTGTACCTGTATGTATGAATATAATTCTATTCTGCGAATAACGTGTACCTGTATTATATGAATATAATTCTATTCTGCGAATAACGTGTACCTGAATGTATGAATATAATTCTATTCTGCGAATAAAGTGTACCTGAATGTATGAATATAATTATATTCGGCGAATAACGTGTACCTGAATGTATGAATATAATTATATTCGGCGAATAACGTGTACCTGTATGTATGAATATAATTCTATTCTGCGAATAACGTGTACCTGTATGTATGAATATAATTCTATTCTGCGAATAACGTGTACCTGTATTATATGAATATAATTCTATTCTGCGAATAACGTGTACCTGAATGTATGAATATAATTCTATTCTGCGTATAACGTGTACCTGAATGTATGAATATAATTCTATTCTGCGAATAAAGTGTACCTGAATGTATGAATATAATTATATTCGGCGAATAACGTGTACCTGAATGTATGAATATAATTCTATTCTGCGAATAAAGTGTACCTGAATGTATGAATATAATTATATTCGGCGAATAACGTGTACCTGTATGTATGAATATAATTCTATTCTGCGAATAACGTGTACCTGTATGTATCCCCCAGGTAAGCATTTCTCTTTGCGTCCCAGTAACAACCCCAACTTGATTCCGTTGGGTTGGCTGCAGTGGTGGCGTACACGTTGATATTGTCCGGCAGAAGTTTATTGAAGATTGACCCGGACTCACAGGCTTCTACGTAAAACAACAGTTTAGCAAATTTCTTCTTGTCGTACATGCTCTTTAGAGCCGTATTGAGTTGTCTGGCCTTCAGGTAGGGCTCAGTGGGCATGCCAAGTATGCCAGGTGCCCCATGGTCAGCAAAGTTGACAAAAATATAATCATCAGGTCCAGACTCAATAACTTTACCATCTGTACCGGTCAACTGACGTATGGCTTCCTAGTGAGACAATAGTTAATGTCTGGTAACTAATACATAATAGAAGACCAATCAGATTACAAAATGTTGGTGCAAGATTGTTTTTATCAGCTAATCAAAATATCCCTTCCCAATTAATATTTAATACCAGCCTCCTGTGTCCCGTGTATACAAATTAATTTCCTTAAGTTCCAGTTGCGTGCGGGCTAGAAATGTGTTGTCAGTGACCGTGTGGAGTATCTGAGTACTGGATGAACTCACATCAAAAACCACAACATAACATTACTTATACATATTTATTGACAGGGGACAAACTCACTACATATACATAGACTCAACACATAGACTGGTGGGAGACACAGACTCATAGACATAAATATTTATTGGCAGGGGACAAACTCACTACATATACATAGACTCAACACATAGACTGGTGGGAGAAACAGACTCATAGACATAAATATTTATTGGCAGGGGACATATACACACTCTCACAGACATACCTGAGATATAATCTAATGATTAAATAAGTACACAACCATGAGCATAGGTGAGTGACATCACACGTTTCACAAATACGATAACAAATGACGTCATTCGTTACCATCATGTATACAAATGACATCACATGACAAAATTACACGTGGTTAGCTTAAAGCAAGCCACATCTCTAAAGTACTAATGTCACGTGACGAAGCGATCTTGTACTGTTTGATGTCATACTGTGCACTGATGTCATTTCATGTCAAAATATTATGTAAATAAGTGTAGTGATGTCATACTCAACTAGATGATGTAATTGATGTAATGATTCCATAGTCAACTAGATAATGTGATGATGTCAGTTCACCAGAATGTGCCCCAATAAGAAAACAGATGATGTAACACATTTATCACCGCATATAAAAAAGACATCAGGATTTGAATCGAAAAATTAGGTTAAACAAGTCAAATTGTTGTCTGATATATTTGAAATGTTGAACTAATTTTGTAATTAAAATAAACGAAACAAACAAACTTTTAAAAATACAAGTTGCCTCAATGGTTGCCTCGGATTATTTTTTTTTCAATTAATTTTTTGTCAACATTGTAAAAAAGATGATTTAAAAAAAAAAGAAAATTTTAACCACCATAAACAATTTCTTTTTCGATATACAGAATAAAAAAAAATATGTTAAATTTAAACTGTACTTGTGTAAATACAGCTAGCGATTAAACTATACAGTTGTTAATATCTTACAGCTATCTATTATGTGTATAATGGAAGTTTAATTCAATACTTGCCTTATCACCCTGTAACACAGCAAGGAATGTCTTGGCGTTCACATTCCTGCCAGTGTAGTCTTTCAAAACACCCGGATATACGTTAGGGCCGTTTGGTTTATTGATGACGTTGCCTTTGACTGGGTTCTCTGAATTGTGAGCAATGTCATCGTACATCATGACAACAATTTGCTCGTCAGGGATCCCAGCCTTGTGGACAACCTGATAGGCATGACATATGTCAGCTTGGTGGCGGTAGTTGTCATAGCCAGCTGATCCTGCTATCAGAAGAACCCAGTTCTTTCTGGCCACGGCAGGACAAACAACTAAAAGACACGTAGAGAGAAGTAACAAGATCTTCATTCTGTGTTGATTATCTGAGCCCCTGGTGTCTGTTTAACTTTTATACCTTCGAATTGAATCTTGTGACTGGCAGATTGTCCTATCATAGCCATGAATACATCATATGATATCTACACTAGATACCATAACATTGGTACATGATAATCTTTCTTCTCATTCATTGGTCGACATTTGGTTGTCAGCAAACGTCATGTTTGTTTGTTGGTTTGTTTGTTTTAGTTTGTTTTGTTTATGTTCATTTGTTTGTCATTCGATATATGTGGACACCAAGTCTACTGATTTCATTCTACAATTCATTAGTATGTGTAAATTGAGTGTTATAAACACTGTACTAAAACTAAACAAAGTCGTAATAACAACGAATACGGGACAAGAACTAATGAATAGAGTAAAAAAAAATAAATAGATACAAGAATAATTAGAGTCATATGTACAGCTAAATACAGACAATTAATTAGTCATAGGAATTACTAAATAGATTTATACGAATATCTAAATAGATTTAAATGAATATCTAAATAGATTTATACGAATATCTAAATAGATTTATACGAATATCTAAATAGATTTATATGAATATCTAAAAAGATTTATACGAATATCTAATAGATTTATACGAATATCTAAATAGATTTATACGAATATCTAAATAGATTTATACGAATATCTAAATAGAGTCATAGAAACAATACGAGTTGCCATGGGTACAAAGAGCGCCACCCACAACAACTACTACCCACCCCCACAACAACTACCCACCCCCACAACATCTACCCACCCCCACAACAACTACTCCCCCCACAACAGCTACTTCCCCATAAATTAAAAAAAAGAATTGATCATTGACTTACTTGTTTCTGTATAATATATTTTATTATCACTGTGAAATAAAACTGTCGAGTATATATACAGTATATATATTATATCACTATTAATTAGAACTGTCAATTATATAAATCGTTCAGTGATGCTCTGTAATTTTTCCTTGTTTTTTTTTTTTGCTCAGATTTATTTAATAGACATAAATTGTTTGTAATATGTCATAAATAACTTAACTCTGAATAATTTCTCAAAAAATTAATTGTAATCTTTACTCTTAGACTTTAAAAATTGTATTCAAAATGTTTCTACTATTTCGATCCAGTTTATCATGTCATGGTACAATCATCAAAACTTCAAGTATTAAATTAAACAAAAAGAGAAGATGTGTCATACACTACAGCTTTCACATTGAACTTCAACACTGTTCATGTTGTCATCATATCCTAACACTTTAAAGTCAATTTATGGATCTGGTCTACTCCACTCCACACATTCTCTTCATGGCTGTTCCTTGCTCCAAAATCTGACAACCAATACTTTTACAGCATTTTAACAGTCTTTATGCAGTAATCATAAAATTGTACCATAAACTCTACCGCCCCAAACTTTATTTCTATCATCATTGTATGACACTATTGTCACAACCTTTGTTTCCATCATCATTGTATGACACTATTGTCACAACCATTGTTTCTATCATCATTGTATGACACTATTGTCACAATCTTTGTTTCTATCATCATTACAGAGTGACATGAATTTAGAATTGATAACTACATTTGAGAAAATCAACCTGATGACTCTAATGAATATTTTTCCTTAATGACATATACATTTTTCTAATTTACTAAATGTCAATTTACTGATAGTTTACTAGTTCTCAATTTACTAGTTCTCAATTTACTAGTTCTCAGTTTACTAGCTGTTAGTTTACTTTATTTTATTGTACTAATTGTCGATTTGCTAGTTGTCAGTTTTCTGGTTTTCAGTTCACCAATGGTCACCTAATAGTTCTCAAGACAACATAACTGACGTCATATACAATCTGAACCCGCCTGTGACAATGCACTTTTTGTGGGTAACAAGCCAACTCTCCGATTGTACAACAATAGACTTTATCTCTTGTTTTGAGTCAATTAAAATGGAAATTATTTTACTATACACTTTGACTTCTTTAATTGTATAGATAGAAACTGATGCGGCTGGGGAGGTAAAGGAGAGACAGATGATTATTCTGAATAGAATTATTTCAACAAGCGTGAAGGGACAGGTTACTGATAACAAATATGTAACACAATTTTTTTTCCCTGGCTTCCAAGTCTTATACTTCAACTACTAATATCGATAGCCTAACAAAAAACGTTCAGCACAAACTTTGATTGTATTACCACAGCCCAAATTAATGTCGTATTTATTGTGAAAAAAACAAGGAATTTTCTTATATTTTCGTTCATGCGGACTAATAAAAAAAAAAACACTTGCGTGATAACAGTGGCATCACTAGAGGGGGTGCGGACCGGGTAACACCAACAAAGAGGTGACACCAACAAAGAGGTGACACCAACAAAGAGGTGACACCAACAAAGAGGTGACACCATAATGAACAATTATACATTTTTAGCAGAAAAGAACTCGGTCTAGTCGATAACCGATCATAGTTAAAAACATAAACTGGAACTTAAGTATATGAATACAGTTCAAAGCTGCTAGGATCAATCTGGTGTTATTTGTAAACCGTTGAAAATAAGTATGCGAGTAGTCACGTGGTTTTATGAAATTGGAGACGTAGCAATCTCAGTTTAATGAAAGTAATATACATCTTTCTGAAATACAGTCAGTAATACTATGGTCTTGAGTATTTTAAAATAGATTCTCTAAGATCTAGTGCTGGAAAATTCTAAATATTTACCGTTGCTCAAAATGGGGAGTCTTGAGGGGGTGACACTCAGAATTTTCAGCAGCGGGTGACACCAACCATAGTGACGCCCAGCCCCGTAGCCAAGGGGGGCACTGGGGTGCCGTGACCCCCCATCCCCCCCCCGCTAGGTGTGGAGTGCCCCCCCCCCGCTTAAAAAGAAGAAAATGAGGAAAAAATAAAGAAAAAGTAACTAAACTGAGAAGGTACCCCCTTGCTGGGTATTGGTGCCCCCCTGCTTATTTTGACCTGGCTACGGGCCTGGTGACGCCTCTGCATGATAAAAAGAAAAAGACTGTTAGAAATCAATCAAAAAGTTTAGAAACAAATGTCAGGTTTTCTAGATTTGTGAGTACAAGCAAACCGCTTCTCTAGGAAGCCCCCTAATGTAGTCCTCAATCATATTTTCATTAAACTGTTCTTATTAAAGAGTTCAAAGTCCAATACATGTATACCTTAATGAAAGCGGCCACCATGCACCTATCAGTAAGCTACCATGTTCTCCTTGAATTTGTTAAATATGAGTATCAAGGGTATGGACTTAGAGAGACATTCTAATTTCCATTTTTGCATAATCCTTCATGAGAGTCTGAACCAAATGCACATGGTTCTCGGCCTCGTGATTTCACAGCCATGAACAACTGCTATGAAACTGTTCCAAGCTTTTTTTCTCCGTCCTGTTCAGGCGCTTGGCCAACTCGTCACGTTCTATGACCTTCTTGATCTGTGGTCCGATGAAGATACCAGCCTTGATCTTCGGCTTACTTTTGAAAAAAATATTGGAGGTCCTTGAAACGTGCTGCGACAAGAGCTGTGACAAATTGCTTGATGAGGCCTAACTTGAAGTGCATGGGTGGCATCAGTACATTGTGAGGTTCAATCAGCGGCTCCCACTTAATGTTGCTCTTCCCCAAACAGATCTTAGTCTGTTGTGGTCAGTCCTTTCTGTAATAGTGCGCCTAGATGTCACGTCTGTCCCAGAGGCAAAGGAAATAAGGGAATTTCGTGAAACTGCCTTGAAGGTTCTTCAGCTATGACACAATTTTAAAGTCTCCCATCCATAGTCACCATACTTCTAGGTACTCAGCAACATCTTGATACCGGTGTAGTCCTCTGAGATGCACAGAGTGAGCCTTAGGGAGAAGAGTGTAGTTCATTTCGTTGTGAAGCAGCACTCTATTGCTCTGGGATTAACTATAGGGCCTACATATTAACTGTCATTCACTTGGGTTACCGGTGATACCCATAGTCTCGAATAGGCCGGCTACATTGTTGTAGATGCACAGCCCATCTTGCAGATTGAAGAAGTTGGAAAATGTTAGAAGACTCATTCTCTGATCTGTGACTTGCACGCATTTAACCAATACGTTTCATAGCTTGAGCCTGGATGCAGGCCCGTAGCGTGCGGGGAGCCAGGGGTCCGGGCCCCCCCCTGCGTTTTGTCTGGCCCCCCTGCCTATTTGCTATACTTAGTAAAGTGTACTACCTTGCCCCCTGCTATTGCCTGGCCCCTGCTGTAGAATGCCTGGCCCCTCCTGTAGAATTTTCGCGCTACGGGGCTGCCTGGATGTCAGCTCAGCATAGGACTTGGTAAGACCAAGGTCTCTGATCAGATCATTGACATCTTTCAGGTTAGGGGTGTGGCCATCTCTCATCAACCGCATCGGTAAAATTGTAATCTGTATCTCCAGTATCTTCCTCGCTGTCTGACTTGCTACTGTCTCCTGATGATGGCTGATCCCTATTCGGGATGTGGGAACAGGCAGCTCGGGGCCAGTGTTGATTCAGTTAACATTTTTCAGTTACAGTAAGTGTTACAGTTAGCCTTTCAAATATTTTTCAGTTACTATTACAGTTAGAGTAATAATTAAATTGTTTTTACAGTTACTATTACAGTTAGTAATTTTTTCAGTTACTATATCAGTTATCACTAGTAAATACGTATGCATCAAAACATATGAAAAATACCGGTATATAAACCAAATATTTTTACAAAACAACAGTGTTGGGTTATCTAATAAAATTTTTTGCTCACTTTCATAAAAGTACGCATCTCTAGATTTTTTGTCAGTCTGTTTCTCTTGCCAAACACGTGTTTTTCTCGTGCATTAAGTTCCAATCATATGACGTATGTCAACCCTTGTTCCCCCCTTTCCCTGTCATATTTTGTAACACTTCGCCCACACGTAAGTCTTGCTTACCCTCCACTACCGTAATACCCCCCCCCCTCCGCCCAACTTCCCATCCCAAAAAAAATACGCACAGATGTTCACTAATTGTATCATTCAAGGTCATACAGTAGAATTCAGAAATGCCAATCCTATTGTTTCAAGGTCATATCGCTGATGATATCATGTAGACGTGACAATTTCTGTGTACGGGTTTTTTTTTTTCCTTTTTTTTAAAATCTTGTCTGATCTGGTTATAGAATTGGGTTATTTACTGATTTTTTTTTTATGCAACTCTGTTGTGAAAAAAAAAAACAATGTATCGGCAGCCAAAAAACGGCCGGTCCGATAGTTAACCCATAGTGCCTATATCGGTCCGATACCGATCCGATTATCGGTCGCTCATTAATACATGTAATATTGTAGCGCATTTCTAGAATTTTATTTTATAGCGCATTTTTCAGTTAGTATTATTATTACTATTATTTTTTTCCTATTAGTATTACAGTTACAGTTAAAATGTTTTTTTCAATTACAGTTTCAGTTAGTATTTAACTGAAAACACTTTTTTCAGTTATTAGAGCCATTACAGTTACTGTTACAGTTAACTGAATCAACACTGTCTGGATTAATGCTCTTTTTGTCAGTGCGACGTTTGGTAGGATCCACCAGGCAGAGCTAGAAGTTGCTTTAGTAGTCAGTTAGTAGCCGCCTAATTCGCGGGATAGTAAACTTAATGGCTCTCTTGGTGCTGTCTAAATCAATAATTGAACTACGATTCGTTACTCAACAATAATATAAACCGAAATGTTCTCAAAATTTTCTGATATTACTAAATTGAACATTTTCAACAAACATAAAGGGATATGTTGCTGATTACACTGAATAGAACATTTTCAACAAACATAAAGGGATATGTTGCTGATAACACTGAATAGAACATTTTCAACAAACATAAAGGGATATGTTGCTGATTACACTGAATAGAACATTTTCAACAAACATAAAGGGATATGTTGCTGATTACACTGAATAGAACATTTTCAACAAACATAAAGGGGTATGTTGCTGAATTCACTGAATAGAACATTTTCAACAAACATAAAGGGATATGTTGCTGATAACACTGAATAGAACATTTTCAACAAACATAAAGGGATATGTTGCTGATAACACTGAATAGAACATTTTCAACAAACATAAAGGGATATGTTGCTGATTACACTGAATAGAACATTTTCAACAAACATATAGGGGTATGTTGCTGATTACACTGAATAGAACATTTTCAACAAACATAAAGGGGTATGTTGCTGAATACACTGAATAGAACATTTTCAACAAACATAAAGGGATATGTTGCTGATAACACTGAATAGAACATTTTCAACAAACATAAAGGGATATGTTGCTGATTACACTGAATAGAACATTTTCAACAAACATAAAGGGATATGTTGCTGATTACACTGAATAGAACATTTTCAACAAACATATAGGGGTATGTTGCTGATTACACTGAATAGAACATTTTCAACAAACATAAAGAGGTATGTTGCTGAATACACTGAATAGAACATTTTCAACAAACATAAAGGGATATGTTGCTGATAACACTGAATAGAACATTTTCAACAAACATAAAGGGATATGCTGCTGATTACACTGAATAGAACATTTTCAACAAACATAAAGGGATATGTTGCTGATTACACTGAATAGAACATTTTCAACAAACATATAGGGGGAATGTTGCTGATTACACTGAATAGAACATTTTCAACAAACATAAAGGGGTATGTTGCTGAATACACTGAATAGAACATTTTCAACAAACATAAAGGGATATGTTGCTGATTACACTGAATAGAACATTTTCAACAAACATAAAGGGATATGTTGCTGATAACACTGAATAGAACATTTTCAACAAACATAAAGGGGTATGTTGCTGAATACACTGAATAGAACATTTTCAACAAACATAAAGGGATATGTTGCTGATTACACTGAATAGAACATTTTCAACAAACATAAAGGGGTATGTTGCTGATTACACTGAATAGAACATTTTCAACAAACATAAAGGGATATGTTGCTGATTACACTGAATAGAACAATTTCAATAAACATAAAGGGATATGTTGCTGATATCACTGAAAAGAACATTTTCAACAAACATAAAGGGATATGATGCTGATAACACTGAATAGAACATTTTCAACAAACATAAAGGGATATGTTGCTGATAACACTGAATAGAACATTTTCAACAAACATAAAGGGATATGTTGCTGATAACACTGAATAGAACAATTTCAACAAAAGAATATATCAATATAAAAGTGGTGGTACATGTGCTGATTAATGTGATGAGATTGTCTATATATATATAAATTAGTACTACACTTGATAATACATAAGTATAAAAACAGATGTAGGGTTATCAACAAGCAACAACTCATTGCCAACTCAGATTCATCAAGGCTAGACAATTAACGATGATAGAACTCTCTTGTCACAACCTTTGTTTCTATCATTATTAAATTATTTGGATTTAGAATATAAATAAGAAAACACTATAAACAACTTATCGTTCTATAACAAAGAAAACTATAGCATATGTTCAAATAGAACTCTTCAATGCGAGCTAGGTTATATACGTTATTTATTATGTGGACCAAATGCAAATGTGACAGCCATAGATATTATATCTATTGTGACAGCCATTGTGACAGCCATTGTGACAGCCATTGTGACAGCCAAGTATATAAGTGTGTTCGTCAACTAGACTTCACATTTCGTCAAATTGTAGACTAAAGAATTCATTCCACTAGTTTTGTTTAAATTAAATTCAGTCTAAATTTTTAAATATGTGGTGACTGTTTTTACCATAAACTGTTTCTACATACGTTAAATCTTGACAGGTGATCAAAGCTGGAAATTAAATATCGTAAATTGTACTATTAGTTGTTAGTTAGTTGTATTAGTTGTTAGATGTATTAGTTGTTAGTTGTATTAGTTGTTAGTTGTATTAGTTGTTAGTTGTATTAGTTGTTAGTTGTAATAGTTGTTAGTTGTATTAGTTGTTAGTTAGTTGTATTAGTTGTTAGTTGTATTAGTTGGTAGTTGTATTAGTTGTTAGTTGTATTAGTTGTTAGTAATATTAGTTGTTTGTTGTATTAGTTGTTATTTGTATTAGTTGTTAGTTGTATTAGTTGTTAGTTGTATTAGTTGTTAGTTGTATTAGTTGTTAGTTGTATTAGTTGTTAGTTGTATTAGTTGTATTAGTTGTTAGTAATATTCGTTGTTAAATGTATTAGTTGTTAGTTATATTAGTTGTTAGTTATATTAGTTGTTAGTTGTATTAGTTGTTAGTTGTATTAGTTGTTAGTTGTATTAGTTGTTAGTTGTATTAGTTGTTAGTTGTATTAGTTGTTAGTTGTATTAGTTGTTAGTTGTATTAGTTGTTAGTTGTATTAGTTATTAGTTGTATTAGTTGTTTGTTGTATTAGTTGTTTGTTGTATTAGTTGTTAGTTGTATTAGTTGTTAGTTGTATTAGTTGTTAGTTGTATTAGTTGTTTGTTGTATTAGTTGTTAGTTGTATTAGTTGTTTGTTGTATTAGTTGTTAGTTGTATTAGTTGTTTGTTGTATTAGTTGTTAGTTGTATTAGATGTTAGTTGTATTAGTTGTTAGTTGTATTAGTTGTTAGTTGTATTAATTGTTAGTTGTATTAGTTGTTAGTAATATTCGTTGTTAAATGTATTAGTTGTTAGTTATATTAGTTGTTAGTTGTATTAGTTGTTAGATGTATTAGTTGTTTGTTGTATTAGCTGTTAGTTGTATTAGTTGTTAGTTGTATTAGTTGTTAGTTGTATTAGTTGTTAGTTGTATTAGTTGTTAGTTGTATTAGTTGTTAGTTGTATTAGTTGTTAGTTGTATTAGTTGTTAGTTGTATTAGTTATTAGTTGTATTAGTTGTTTGTTGTATTAGTTGTTTGTTGTATTAGTTGTTTGTTGTATTAGTTGTTAGTTGTATTAGTTGTTAGTTGTATTAGTTGTTAGTTGTATTAGTTGTTTGTTGTATTAGTTGTTAGTTGTATTAGTTGTTTGTTGTATTAGTTGTTAGTTGTATTAGTTGTTTGTTGTATTAGTTGTTAGTTGTATTAGATGTTAGTTGTATTAGTTGTTAGTTGTATTAGTTGTTAGTAATATTCGTTGTTAAATGTATTAGTTGTTAGTAATATTCGTTGTTAAATGTATTAGTTGTTAGTTATATTAGTTGTTAGTTGTATTAGTTGTTAGATGTATTAGTTGTTTGTTGTATTAGCTGTTAGTTGTATTAGTTGTTAGTTGTATTAGTTGTTTGTTGTATTAGTTGTTAGTTGTATTAGTTGTTTGTTGTATTAGTTGTTAGTTGTATTAGTTGTTAGTTGTATTAGTTGTTAGTTGTATTAGTTGTTAGTTGTATTAGTTGTTAGTTGTATTAGTTGTTAGTTGTATTAGTTGTTAGTTGTATTAGTTGTTAGTTGTATTAGTTGTTAGTTGTATTAGTTGTTAGTAATATTCGTTGTTAAATGTATTAGTTGTTAGTTATATTAGTTGTTAGTTGTATTAGTTGTTAGTTGTATTAGTTGTTTGTTGTATTAGTTGTTAGTTGTATTAGTTGTTAGTTGTATTAGTTTTTTGTTGTATTAGTTGTTAGTTGTATTAGTTGTTTGTTGTATTAGTTGTTAGTTGTATTAGTTGTTTGTTGTATTAGTTGTTAGTTGTATTAGATGTTAGTTGTATTAGTTGTTAGTTGTATTAGTTGTTAGTTGTATTAATTGTTAGTTGTATTAGTTGTTAGTAATATTCGTTGTTAAATGTATTAGTTGTTAGTTGTATTAGTTGTTAGTTGTATTAGCTGTTAGTTGTATTAGTTGTTAGTTGTATTAGTTGTTTGTTGTATTAGTTGTTAGTTGTATTAATTGTTAGTTGTATTAGTTGTTAGTTGTATTAGTTGTTAGTAATATTCGTTGTTAAATGTATTAGTTGTTAGTTATATTAGTTGTTAGTTGTATTAGTTGTTAGTTGTATTAGTTGTTAGTTGTATTAGTTGTTTGTTGTATTAGTTGTTAGTTGTATTAGTTGTTAGTTGTATTAGTTGTTTGTTGCATTAGTTGTTAGTTTAATTGCTTGTTTCTTTATTAGTTATATGTGTATTATTTAATAAGGGTTAGTGCAGAACGTGAGTAAATGAAGGTTTATGGCAGTGGTGTGAGTGAAGAAAGGTGTGTGAAAGTGACATACGTAAATGAAGGTTTATGACAGTGATGTAAGTAAAGAAAGGTGTTGGATTGTGAATTCGGTGAATGAAAGTAATGACAGATGCGATTATGATGAACGTATGAGGATGTGTAAGGTGGTCTGAATTTTTTTTTAATTCGTTATATAATAAACTGGTAGTTGATGTTTGTTATATATATCATGTTTTTTATGAATAACAAAAATGAAAATAAATAAGCATGTTTATTATTCAGAATGATGCGATTACAACTCGACTAGACAAACACAAACAGCATATTACTTGTTGACATAATGGTTTAGAGTGCATGTTATAAAGTTTTACTGGTGTTGATATAGGTAGATGTCGTATTCCACTTGCATTCCAATTATAATAAGACGACACAACTCCTTTTAGTATAAGAGAATTAAAAACTGATACATGATATTTACAGATGAGAATCCAATTGAATAATGTATTAACACTTGAGATGAGTCAATAAATCACATGTATCTACTCTGTATAATCCTATAACTCACTACACGACTTTCTAACAAACATTACTCTTCACTGCACTGTTACTGGTTACCGCATTACTTCTTGGTCTCCCCACGACCGTTATCTCTTCCCCTTCTTATGGGTAGTTCACCCTCTCATATTACGTCAATTTTTTCCGCCAAGACCACAGAGGTCAAATGCGTGGGCAGACCCCGCGCCAGACCGAAGATGAAGGTTATTGCGTGGGCAGACCCCGCGCCAGACCCAAGATGAAGGTTATTGCGTGGGTGATCCGCGCCAAACCCAAGATGAAGGTTATTGCGTGGGCAGACCCCGCGCCAGACCGAAGATGAAGGTTATTGCGTGGGCAGACCCCGCGCCAAACCCAAGATGAAGGTTATTGCGTGGGTGATTCGCGCCAAACCCAAGATGAAGGTTATTGCGTGGGCAGACCCCGCGCCAGACCGAAGATGAAGGTTATTGCGTGGGCAGACCCCGCGCCAGACCCAAGATGAAGGTTATTGCGTGGGTCATTCGCGCCAAACCCAAGATGAAGGTTATTGCGTGGGCAGACCCCGCGCCAGACAGAAGCTGAAGGTTATTGCGTGGGCAGACCCCGCGCCAAACCCAAGATGAAGGTTATTGCGTGGGCAGACCCCGCGCCAGACAGAAGATGAAGGTTATTGCGTGGGCAGACCCCGCGCCAAACCCAAGATGAAGGTTATTGCGTGGGCAGACCCCGCGCCAGACCGAAGATGAAGGTTATTGCGTGGGTGATTCGCGCCAAACCCAAGATGGTACAAAAGCAGATTTTTAAATATTTTTTTTACAGCAGCCCTGAAATCATTCTACAATTTTTATTGAATACAAAATGTGGATACAATCTGAGGCGTTCTTATGGATAGGGAAACGGTTGCCTAGGTTACCTACTTCTATGGGAGACCACTGCCAAGACATTTTTTATTAGTGTAAGATCGAATGTTTTTTTTTTTTTTACAGTTCATATTTTCTGAGCCATCTTGACATTCATGAGGTTTTAAAATAGATATTTTGGGCTGCCAACAAAGAAACTGATGGATTTAAATATTTAATGCTGAAATATCCGCACAAAAAAGGTGACCAGAAACAAAAGGTATGGGTAGATACATGAATTGTATAGGTAGACACATGAATCGTATGGGTCGACACATGAATCGTATGGGTCGAAACATGAATTGTATGGGTCGAAACATGAATTGTATGGTCGATATGTTGCTGAATATAATTTAAACACTTAAATGTTACATGTTGCAGAAAGTTCATTTATTCATTGGAATTTAAATTTCTTTCCAGACAATTTTGGAAATGTTAATGATGAAAACTCTGCAAGTGGTTGCATCAGGACTTAACCATCAAGGCCGGTCTTACAAATTGCGAGCCCAATTTAACGGATGCTTGCGAGGCAGTGGCGTAGCTAAGGGGGGGCGAGGGGGGCGGACCGCCCCGGGTGACAGCATATGAAGGGTGACACTATGTCACCTCCAACAAAATTTTTCAGCCAGGCTAAGATGCGAAAATAGTCTGAAAATAGAATTGTTATAAAAACCCAACCAACACAGGAAATGTGACCGGACGTTTCGCATACAGATCACATGTCAACCGTAATTAGATATGTACACATCAGTGGTGGCACAGTTGAAGTGCGGTAGTCATTCCTTGGATTTTTTCATCTGAAAGGTAAAACAGCTACTGCATTGACTGTCGTTATCATTGTGAAACTAGAAAACGAAGGATTGGATATTAAGTTATGTCGCGGTCAAGGGTACAATAATGCAGCAAGCATGGCTGGAATCCACGGTGGTGTGCAACAAAAGATCAAAGACATTAATCCAAAGGCAATTTTTGTACCTTGTTCGAATCATTCTTTGAACCTCTGTGGCAAACATTCGTTTGCTAGCAATCCGTCTTGTGTAACGTTTTTAGGAAGTCTTGAGGCGCTGTACACATTTTTTGCTCTGTCGACCGATCGTTGGAATGTACTAGTTAAATACACAGGTCTAACAGTGAAGAGACTGTCCACAACTCGCTGGAGTGCACATGCTGATGCAGTGAAGCCAGTGATACAGAAGTTTAACCAGTTTGTGGAAGCTGTTGAAGCTCTGTGTGATGTCGAAGAAAGTGTCGAGAAAAGAGGCGCTGTGCACATCTGTTGCCAGCTATATGCGACTTTTCTTTCATTTCGTTCTTGTTTTTCTGGGGTGACATTTTACAAGAAGACGACATCACAAAAGTACATGCAAACACCAGGTATTACTGTGGACATGGTTGCAACCAAACTAAGGGATCTCAAGGTCTTTGTGGAAAAGCATCGTACGAAGGTTGTTGACAATGCCGTCCAGCAGGCACTTGCGCGAAATGTGAAGAACTTGATATCCCTACAGAGAAGAGAATCATGAGAAAGAAAAGATTACCAGGAGAAGAGGCAAGAGATTCTGGATTGCCATTGCAACAGGAGACCAAGAGAGCAATGTTAGAGAGTCTGGGTCGTTTGCATATGGAGTTAGATACGAGAGGAAAGGCAGTGTATGACATTTTGCTGACTTTTTCTGCCGTTCAGCCAGACCATATTATTTGTGCCAACGACGAAGAAATACAGTTGTCTGTTACCAAGCTCACAACTGTGTATGATGAGCTGAAGAAGACCTTAGCCTAGAAATTCCACGTTTAAGGCGACAGTACAAGCAGCCGAAATAAACTTGGAGGAAGCCAAGCACGGGAATGTACTGCAATTCCTACGGTTTATCATCAAATGGGACTTTTTTTAATCATTGTCACAATATTTCTGACAATATGTGTTTATGTGGCATCGTGTGAAAGCAGTTTCTCCAAAATAAAACTTATAAAACATTATCTCCAGTCAACCATGAGCCAGTCGAGATTGTGAGAGTCGGATCTGGCTGTTCTGTCCATTGAACGCGAGCTTACAAGACAAATAGATTTTGACGATGTCATTGACCTGTTTGCCACAATGAAAACAAGAAAACATTTCTTCTAGGACTATAGTGTCGAGGGACATTCTTTTGGGCTGTGCATTGTCGTGTTTTGCATTTAGATGTTCTGAAAGCGAACAGTTGCATTTTTAAAATCTTTGGATTTGAACTATTTGTTTTGTTGTATTGGATTTGGATTTTGTCTTGGATCATAAATGTAAGCAGTAACTTACCGGTCAGTAGAGTAAAGTAGAGCCTAGAGGTATGTATATATGTAGGGACAAATGGCCGAGTGGTGTAGATACTCGACTGTCAACCTGAGAGTCCTGGGTTCGATCCTTGGTGAGGCCCATGGAATTGTTCCAGGTGAAATTTGGTGCAAAGTCGTCCCACAAGCCCACCTAGCTTTAAAATGGGTACCTGACTTAAGTTGGGGAAGTAAAGGCGGCTGGGCGTTGTGCTAACCACACAATCCCTTCATATGCCTAGGTTATGGAAACAGATGGATTCTACACTTCATGTGCCCCAGAACTCACTGCAAAACTAAATAAAACAGCAGAGGCGTATGGCATGGAAATCAATGCCGAAAAAACTAAAATCATGACAAATAGAGCCTTCAAAAACGACATTCGGATAAACGGGCAAAAACTTGAAGTTGTCTCCTCCTTTAAATACCCAGGGGCCATAATATCCGACGAAGGATCAAAGCCAGAAATTCTTGCCAGGTTGGCCCAGATAACGGCAGCTCTGAGCAAATTTAAACACATTTGGCAAGGCAACAAACTATCTCTGAGATCAAAAACTCGACTAATGCGCTCTCTGGTGACATCGGTCTTCCTGTATGGATGTGAAACTTGGACGCTTACTGCAGACCTCCAAAGATGTTCCCTCAAGCTATTGAACATCTCATACACGGAACACATAACGAACGAAGAGGTGCGCACTAAAATAACGGTTGCCATCAGCCCTCACGAAGACCTCCTCATTTCAGTCAAGAGGAGGAAACTGAGATGGTATGGACACGTTGCGAGAGGTGGAGGTCTTGCAAAGACAATCATGCAAGGTACAACCAACGGATGAAAGAAAAGAGGAAGACAAAAGATGGGAAGACAAACATCAAAGAATGGACCGGCCTGTCGTTCGTCGACTCCCAAAAGGCAGCACAGGACCGGATAAAATGGCGGGAACTAGTTTTCAGTCAACAACGGTGCCCCAACGACCCATCCACGGGTTACGGGATAGTCAAGTCAACCATTCAGCAAAGGGTCGTTTGGTGTCACTGGGGTGACATTTAAATGGACCGCCCCGGGTGACGTTTACTCTAGCTACGCCACCGTTGCGAGGCCCCACTTCTAATTTTTTTTTACAATAACAACTTTTACTATTAATGGTAAATGTAAATTGCTGGGCCCCTGCCAGTCGTGGGGCCCAATTTAGAGCAATCAGCCCAAGGCCGGCCCATATTAAATAAAATACTTCAAGGCCAATGGAGTCCAGCACAGCTGAATATTGTTGGATACCAATTAGACTCTTTCATACAAAAGGAAGTCCAGCACAGCTGACTATTGTTGGATACCAATTAGACTCTTTCATACAAAAGGAAGTCCAGCACAGCTGACTATTGTTGGATACCAATTAGACTCTTTCATACAAAAGGAAGTCCAGCACAGCTGGCTATTGTTGGATACCAGTTAGACTCTTTCATACAAAAGGAAGTCCAGCACAGCTGACTATTGTTGGATACCAATTAGACTCTTTCATACAAAAGGAAGTCCAGCACAGCTGGCTATTGTTGGATACCAGTTAGACTCTTTCATACAAAAGGAAGTCCAGCACAGCTGACTATTGTTGGATACCAATAAGACTTTTTCATACAAAAGGAAAGCAGAAGCAAAAAGATTGTAGAAAAATGCGTTCGATGTGTTGATAAGTTGTACAAAAACTATAGTGATAGAATAACATGGTTATCATACTTGGACTCATCAGCCATATTTCCTAGACAACACTTCATTTCTGCCAAAGAAAAAAGTTAAAATTTTGTTGTCCAGCTATATTTGAAGAAAAAATGCATTTTTTTTTTCATTCTTATTATTTTTGCACTATTAAGAGTCTTTACAAATTACAGTGCTTTGATAGTTTTTTGTTTCTTTAAAATGTCGGATTAGTATTTTCAATTATCACCGACCACAATACAGATAAAAAATAAAACTACCAATTGTGTCAATCTTATGAATTTTTCAATTTAATCGTTTTTTCTTGATTCTATAAATAGATGTAAAGAAGTCTTTATTGGTTCATTATTACCTAAAATAAACTAAATACGCGATATTAGTTGTTTCTCCATATAATCGTTCAAAAAAGTAATTTCCTATAGAATTTAGATCTGGTTCTAAAACGTTAAATATCAGAATAGTTTTAAGAAGAATTCGCTTGCTAGATTTACAAATGTCATGGGATACATTTATTAAAAATCTGAACTGTTTGATATAGACTGTGTTTTGTAATTCATTAAATATCTGAACTGTTTGATATAGACTTTATTTGTAATTCACCAAATATCTGAACTGTTTGATATAGACTGTGTTTGTAATTCATCAAATATCTGAACTGTTTGATATAGACTGTATCTGTAATTCATCAAATATCTGAACTGTATGATATAGACTGTATTCATAATTCATTAAACATCTGAACTGTTTGATATAGACTGTATTTGTAATTCATTAAATATCTGAACTGTTTGATATAGACTGTGTTTGTAATTCATTAAAAGATCCATGCCAAAAAAATAAATAAATAGCAAAAACAAAAAGTATTTATTTTTGTCTTCGTTTCGCTATCACACACATAAACTCACATCACATGCATACACAAGCATATACACATACATTCATATAAACATACACAAATTAATTCAAAAAATCAAATTTTATCTATATACATAATCGGCTAACATAGACGGTGGACCGTTAGACAGACCTACACACCGTGCGGTGTAAAGGATGTTAATGACAATAAAAGCTACATGTCTGCACGTTATAAATACACGGCACCGCACGAGTTGATAGAGTACATTGCTAAAAAAAAGTCTGAATTCTACGTCGCACAGCGCGCCAGTATAAAAATAGTCTGGGGAATTCCAAAATTACTAAATGCGAGTATATTTGGTGCGCAGTTTGTTTATCAATTATTTGTCGTGATTATTTAATATTTCTTCTTCGTCGAGAGTATTTACTATTTCTTCTTCAACTGCACACATTTACAGATTTCTTATTATTGGTAGTGAGTATTTAATATTTCTTCTTTGTCGTGAATATTTACTTTATGCATGTCTTGAGTGGAAGGGGAGTGGTGTTCTAAGAACATGCAGTTATACTAAATGCCCCTTTTTGTAATTTTGTACAATGAGACCCACTGCGATTCGGGCATGTCTTGAGTGGAAGGGGCGGGGGATGGGTGTGGGGCTAAGTTAAAGAGAATTGATAAATTATAAAAAAAAGAACTGTTGAGAAAGAGTCCTTTAAAATATTATGAACGAATTAAGATTAGTCAATGATATGGTGTTGTGAGCGAATCACCATTTTCAACTAAATTGCGTGCCTAATAGCCGGTCCGGGTACCGGGCCTATTTACTAGTTATAAAATATACTTCTTTATCATTGCGTTCCAATTTTTTCGTATATAAAACTCTTCGCACAGCCCCCCCCCCTCCAAACCGCACAGCCCCCCCCCAACAAAATCCTGGCTACGGCCTTGCACATACATAAATATACACATATTCACATGGGTATGTCTAAGGTGCTGCTGAGTCAGCTATATACTTTTAAAAAAGCTACATATTTTTTAAAATGTAGAAAGTTGTTTTTTCCCTCCATATCTTTAGGTACTTTGATAAACCCATTTCCGATATGTTTTGCGATTGCCGGAAATAACCTCAAAAATTGTGACCGTGATTTAAGCGGCCGAAAGTGAGTGCAATATCGCGATCTAGACTGTGTCTGTTGCTTATCCCCAATAAATGTGTCAATAATTAATTTAAATCATGAAAAGTTAGACCTTTATGAAAATTAATGTTATTTCAAAATCTGCATTATTTAAGTTCGATTTTTCTACTCGGTTACAACAGGTAAGTTTATAAATTAATTATGTTTGAAATATTTACTTTATCGGAGCAAAACTAATATATTCATATTCTTCGTCTTTTCTAGTTCCTAAAAATGTGCACATTCTTTAAGATATCTCCTCTCAGAAGAAAGATATTTTAATTCAAAGTGACCATGTGTCAGCCATGTTTCTTAACAGAGATTATATAAAGACGAACTAGGTTTTATTTTTTTTCGGTATCCAAAGGTCAATTTAGAAGAACAAATCTAGTACATTCATATGCTTTGACCTTTACACTATCTAAGAATGTGTTTCGTTTTTGCAAAATCCTGTTTCAGAAAAAAGCTATTTTACTTTAAAGTTAGCATGCTGCTGTATTTTTCGGTCTATTTTTAGAAACATGACCATTACCGGAAGTAAACATTACACTATTTTAAAGAGTAATGTCGGCTTGCTATTTAAAGTCTTTTCCAATCTTATTAAATCAATACAATTGAAACACAATCCACAATTTTTACTTTATTATCTTGATGTTTCAATTCAAATCCAATAAAAAATATGATTTTAGGTGACCTTTTAGCCATTTTTTTTTAAAGTCACATTTATGTTTTAAATAGGCGATGATAGCACTTGCACATATAAACTGACAAAATACTTGCAACAATACTTATTTTTGATCGTAATTCTAATTCTTATTAATCAACATAAAAATTAAATAAATATATATCACATGAATTATCATCTACACATAATCACAAATAAGTGGTGAAAATTTGAACCTTCTGTCTTTAAAGACTCTCAAGATATGCGGTTTTTAAGTTACATTTTGAAAAATTTGGTCACTTGTTTTCTTATATAACCTATAGTAAAAAAAAAAATCATAACTTCGCTTATAATTAAGATATAATCACATATGAGGTGTTTTTGGAATGTTCTCTGCAAGATCTATTCATCTATACTAGTTTTATTTTGATAAAACAATTTTGAATTTTTTATCAAAGTACCTAATATCTTGTTCTAATAAAATTACTCGGGTTTTTTTAAGTCTTAGGATAGCAGAAATATATATTTGTGAATTTGTGTTTAGTATTTTATTCAGAACCGCCAGTTCTTACTGGATAAATTGGTGCACGCCTGAAGGAAAATTTTAATTGAAACTTCTGGTAGCATAAAATATTCTGGAAATAGGTATGTTCCATCACTGATGTCACCACAAAAACATCAGCCTATACATTTCTTAGTTTGCAACACGAGATGGGGAAATGATATCATTGTTTACATTTTGTCGAGTAAGTATGCACTTATGTATTAGCATGCTGTGTATGTGTGAGTGTTTGTGTGTATGTGTTCATGTTTGTGAGCTTTTGTTTGTGTGACAACCCAAGTCTACAATCAGAATATTTTACTGACATCATTTAAAATAATACCTGTACTACTATTATGTACAGTAGACTGTTTCAGCATGTAAAAACACGTATTATGTACATTTAGACTTTTGCAGCATGTAAAAACACGGATTATGTACAGTTAGACTTTTGCATCATGTAAAAACACGTATTATGTACAGTATACTGTTCCAGCATGTAAAAACTCATATTATGTACAGTAGACTGTTCCAGCATGTAAAAACTCATATTATGTACAGTAGGCTGTTCCAGCATGTATAAACTCATATTATGTACAGTAGACTGTTGCAGCATGTAATTACACGTATTATGTACAATTTAACTTTTGCAGCATGTAAAAACACGTATTATGTACAGTATACTGTTCCAGCATGTAAAAACACGTATTATGTACAATTAGACTTTTGCAGCATGTAAAAACACGTATTATGTACAGTATACTGTTCCAGCATGTAAAAACTCATATTATGTACAGTAGGCTGTTGCAGCATGTAATAACACGTATTATGTACAGTAGACTGTTGCAATATGATAAAACACATTTTCGCCAACTTGTGATAACCCAAGACTTTTTCCGAATAAATCACAAAATACATTTGATCTGAAGATACTTATAGTAGCATGATGATTGTGGGGGTATCTGGTACATGGATCCGGACACACATGTCATTTAAATTTATCTGTAGCAAGTCACCTTGATAAAAATATCTATGACAATTCAACAATATCTTAAATGTTAACATAGTGATCTAGGCCAAGTCAATTGCGTGCTTAATCAGCTAACATTTTTATGAATGGCTAATCAAGTCCACCTAGTATCAACTAATACATTTATCTACAGCAGGTCTACTATAAAGTGTAAAGTATAACAAGAATTTCTATAAAACTTGAAATATGGTGATATACATTACAATGTGTGATTCTGTTTTACAAGCCTAGAGTTAAAGGAATTGTATGCCTACAAAGGAGTACAGTCCCTTTATACCCCCCCCCCCTCAACTCCCCGGTGGTGTAAATTCGACGGTCAGGCGTGTTATTTCTTTGTCTGTTATTTCTTTAATTGTTATTTCTTTGTTTGTTATTTCTTTGTTTGTTATTTCTTTGTCTGTTATTTCTTTGTCTGTTATTTCTTTAATTGTTATTTCTTTGTTTGTTATTTCTTTGTTTGTTATTTCTTTGTCTGTTATTTCTTTAATTGTTATTTCTTTGTTTGTTATTTCTTTGTTTGTTATTTCTTTGTCTGTTATTTCTTTAATTGTTATTTCTTTGTTTGTTATTTCTTTGTTTGTTATTTCTTTGTCTGTTATTTCTTTGTCTGTTATTTCTTTGTCTGTTATTTCTTTGTCTGTTATTTCTTTGTCTGTTATTTCTTTAATTGTTATTTCTTTAATTGTTATTTCTTTGTTTGTTATTTCTTTGTTTGTTATTTCTTTGTCTGTTATTTCTTTGTCTGTTATTTCTTTGTCTGTTATTTCTTTGTTTGTTATTTCTTTGTTTGTTATTTCTTTGTTTGTTATTTCTTTGTTTGTTATTTCTTTGTCTGTTATTTCTTTGTCTGTTATTTCTTTGTTTGTTATTTCTTTGTCTGTTATTTCTTTGTCTGTTATTTCTTTGTTTGTTATTTCTTTGTCTGTTATTTCTTTGTTTGTTATTTCTTTGTTTGTTATTTCTTTGTTTGTTATTTCTTTGTCTGTTATTTCTTTGTTTGTTATTTCTTTGTTTGTTATTTCTTTGTCTGTTATTTCTTTGTTTGTTATTTCTTTGTCTGTTATTTCTTTGTCTGTTATTTCTTTAATTGTTATTTCTTTGTTTTTTCTTTGTTAGTTATTTCTTTGTCTGTTATTTCTTTTCTGTTAATTCTTTGTTTGTTATTTCTTTGTCTGTTATTTCTTTTCTGTTATTTCTTTGTTTGTTGTTTCTTTGTCTGTTATTTCTTTGTTTGTTATTTCTTTGCTTGTTATTTCTTTCTGTGTAAAGGTTTAATAAATTGTAGGAGCTTTGATAACTTCTAGGCAGGAGAAAATGTTCTGATTGTTCCCGACCAGTTTAATTATACCTACATTTTGACAAGTATTGACAGGTCACTCTCCACCCATAACACATTCAATAAGACTTTACCGGTGATGGTATTTGTCATCTTTCTTTTTTTACACCACAGGATTAGACTGTAATCCGGGTGAAATTATAAAAACCTGGACATGTCATGAGACAAAGCAAGTTTATATTTATTAGATACAGAATATGATATGGAATGTATATTTTAAATCCCACTCGTGTAGATGAATGGGAAAAAAAGTTATTTAGCAAAAATCAACACCAAAAAGTGAATTTTTAGTAAATTTTATTAAAGTTTTGTTACAGTAAATGAAGAACCAAAATTAATTTTAAATATTGTCTGTAATGCACGTCTTAATCATATAATGACAGATATACAAACAAAATTACAAAATATAATAAAATTATGAAAATGATTGTCAGTCGACGACTTCCTCATCCAACCACGGGATATCAAACAGCAAGCAATCATCGGGAACTGCATCACCCAAATGATGAACCTGAGAAACTGAATGATCTTCCTCATCTGAGCAGTCTTCACAAAATTCAGTACTTTTGGAATTGTCACATGTTTGTCCATTACAATTTTTACATGCGCTAACACAAGGTAAGCCATGCTTACGGCAAGAACAAAGCTGAGATGAGCACGGCCGATCTGTATCTGCTCGGCATTTACATCGTACTACCTTCAACAAATTTTCTGGAGCAGCAGGCAAATCAGTAGCTATTGGAGCATAATTATTATTATCCAGCTTCCCAGTTAGCATATGTGACACCACATTAGGGCCATAACAGACCTCAAAAGCTTCTGCAAGTCCTGAACCAGCCATCAGTGACCCCAAACTTCCCATAAAGCTCATCATCGTGTGAAATGGCCCCAAACGACACACAACATTCAAATTACAGGCTGTAACAATTTCTACAGCTTTCAACCATAAAGGCTGATCAAAAGTGACACATGGGGTTTTTATGTTCAATTTCATTGCTTGGTCAGCTACAAAGCATAGAGTAGAATAAATGCAATTCATGTCATTGGGGTTAATATCTATAATCGGCAACATTCGAATGTCTGCAACTGATGGGTGGTTGGGAGACTTATGAACATCTTGCATGAAGCCCATCCAGCCAGGTCTGGGAAGCTTGCTATCATGGAGGATCCATCCAGTTTGCCAAACTAGATCTAAATCAATAGTTGGTAGGCTCACTGCATTAAGCTTTAGACCATTCAGTGGTGTCAATATTAACTGGGATAATGCATTTCGTGTGGAAGGACAGTACGATAGTATGGGAATCCCAGAATTTTGAACAAGTTTTGACACTTGAGTTCGTTTTACTCTTGGTATGGAAGTTTCTGAGCAACTGACCGTAACCTCCGAACGTGCAATAGACATGGAGATAATGCCCATACCATGGAACGTTCCCTTACCATCTAAGGTTGCTAAATTGCTGTCTACATTGTCTGCAGCAAACTGTGTGAATGACATTGGATATTCAGGAGGCAAATCATTGTGGTCATTCTGCACAACTGATTGTTTAAAACGATTAACTTCATCCCATGACACGCACAGTCCTAACCTGGCCAAGATGTTTAGCAGCCATTTTGATCCAAAAACATTATCCAATGAAACACCAGTAGCTAACAAAACAGGTGATAGTACAGAATGAGGTCTGGCTGCCTGTACAATGCAATGTCCTATGGCCACCTGTTTCAACTCTTGACGTACGATGTTTGTCAAAAATGTCATGAGGAGGTTTGGAACCCAATCTTTCATTTTCTTTTCATTACTGATATTATCAATAGGAGGATATAAATCAGTTTGATAGAGTGTTTGACGTATTTCGTTCTTTATTAAGTTAGCTGCTGCCGTAACCACTCTGATGCTTTCATCTTCAATAGAGCTGTGGCGTTCCGAATACCACTTGTCATTGATAATGGTGGAAGCCAAATCACGGAAACATATTACAGTTTTCTTACCCGAAACAGAATTAAACTGAATGTGATCACCATATTTTGCCTCCAGTTTACGCTTCACGTGTTTAATGCTGTAAACCGTTTCATCACTGCCAGTTAGTTCTGTCATGCGATTATGAAAGTCTTCTAATGTATGGAGTTCTCCATCCATAGTTTCCAACCATTCACAAAGCGATTCAAAAACCTCTTGTTTACACACATGAACATTTGATTCGCTTGCCTCTACATTTACAGATGATTCTTTGGAGGAAGTAGGTCCTATTCTGCCACTACAAAACAGCAAGTGGCAATTCTTGTGATACACTGCCTCTGAAGCAAATAAACACATAATTGACTCCAACCTTCCTTTAACATCTACACCCCACTGATCTTGCCTACCTTCACATACTGATATTAGCTTATCTCGCAGTTCAACTGTTCTAACCCTTCGGCCATTATTTTTTTGAGGATGACGATCATCAAATACAACAATCTGTTTGCAAAAGAAGCAATGCTGTTTCCACTGAAAGCTATTTTCTTTTGATCTTAATGGCTTTCGATTCACTTCCGTGGGGGATGAGTCTGACTTAACACAAGTTTGTTCATATCTACGCTTATTCGTAAAACCCCTACGACACTTTTCATGGACATGAATAACATCAGGATTGGTTTCCAAATAATCTTTCAATTCAATGTTATTCCATAAGTCGCAGTACGATTTTAAAGTGTTAACACCTTTAGCAGTAACTCTAGTTTTGTCGGTTTCATCACCTTCAAAATCTCGTTTGCATATCACACAAAGCGTTCCTGCAGGTAACAAATTAAGTGCCATTTCTAAGTCTGGATTTGTCGTTAAACACTTTTGCAGATGATGAATAAAGGCAAACTAACAATTATTTATTATAATAGTTTACACTGAAATTAAAGAAAAATAAATAGTAATTGATTAAAACATTCCAATTAAAATAAAATATTGTAAAAAAGTAAATTATCATGCCTATTAATATGCATATACAATTTCCCATTAGGTCTTATCATTATTGCTATTTATTTAATAATATGATATTTAAAAAAAACAACAGTAAGCAATAACCAATAAAATAAAAAACAATGTATTTATAAACTATACATTTAAATGATATCTCGCAGCATTTACAAAACATTGAAACATTGTTTCAAAGATAACATGTTTCACCATCAGTTAATTCTTGCAAAATTCAATCACCTAATAGTTTTTATTTCTCAATGATACAATATTGTTGTATCTTACTAAATTGTTATTGACTTTTAAACTATTATATTTTCTTTCCCTCAGTGCATAAGCTTAATCAATAATAGTAAATGATTCTGCCTACCTACAAAATTTGTGTATAATTTAACATCAGGCGTATGCTACAACAAAACTTTTTCCTCTCAGCTGATTACAATAGGTATATCATATATCTCATAAGGCTAAACTGGAAATCTAGCTCACTGAAAATTTTTTTTAAAAATGTACTACATTCATAGTAAATTAAATAATTATTTAACTTTCAGAATCAAGAGAAAAGTTAAAATATAACAAAACCCCACCTCTATAAAACAATGACTAACTAAATAAACTGTTCAAAACAAAAGCTATATTATCGTTCATCTATTTTTATCATCAAATAACTAATTTTCCCATTCGTGGAAAACGGTGGGAATTTAAATATAATATCTACAAACCTTAATAAACAAAAATATTAAAAAATCGTTTTGTCTCATGACATGTCTCACTTTACCAAAAACGAAGTTTATTCGGCCCGATTAACTGGTAGAGAACTAGTTCAAATTGGAACAACTTGACAACCGGATGTTTTGTCATTTCATTGTATTTTGTAATCATGATATTATTGATCCTTTAATGGGCTTTCACTAATAATAAAAACATGTCTTTGTAATGAAATTGTGTTGTTCTATTTATTAGATATTATGATGCTGGATAGTGTAGTGAACTCACATGCCAAAGTACTAACTAATGGGCGCCACCAGGTCTATAAGCCCTCAGAAAGGGCGTATGACAGCACAACAGATATATTGGTGTGTGTATACGTTCCCCCAAATGACCATATGGGTTACGGGTTAAAAAATGCAATTCATACATGAGTTTAATGAAGGTTAATGAAAAGTAGTTAATACGATGATTTCTTTATGATATGGCCCTACGCTTACCACGGCCATCTTAAGTGGCCTCTGGAGTTTAAATAAAATGTTGCCCACCCCTGTCCTAGACTAAACTTAACGCATTTATAAACTGCTTTATGTATACAATTATAAGAATGAAGCGTTACAAATTTAAGATAAAAAAAAATAAAATATTTTCTGCAAAACACGAGATGTTTTGCTAGTGTATTTCAAGGTAAATACTCAAGTCGGATAATTAAGTTGTTTTGGTTCTTGCGACAGGAAAAGTATTCAGTTTAAGGCTCAATCTAATGCACAATTCATTATTTAGTTATACTTGGAACTTTACAAAAACACTCAGAAAATATGTTCCTAAAGGATTCAGGGCTTCCATGTGCTATCCAAGTAATAGGGTTTTTATGGGAATGTATTCATCCACGTAATAGGGTAAATATAGGATTATATATATATATATATATATATATATATATATATATATATATATATATATATATATATATATATATATATACCAGGGGTGAACAAACTACTGCCCGTCTGAGTATATTATGTATATGTTCGTATTTTAAAATGTAATGTGCATGTGTAATAAAGTGTGAATTTGAAATTAAATGACTCATACAAGGTCATTATCTTTAATTCATATTTTTATCCGTTGTAAATTGTAATTGAGGTAGACAAAATATATATGCGGCCCACCAATAACAATCAAGTTTTCAATATGGCCCTACGTAGAAAAAGTTTGCCCACCCCTGATTTATACAATAGAGCTCATCAAAGTAATATGGTTTAAATAATATTGTTATCTTTAAAGTCAGGGCTGCCGAAAGAAATTATAGGCCCCAGGCCAAAACAATATGTGTGGAACCCAGGCCAAAACAGTGTGTGTGGAGCCCAGGCCAAAACAATATGTGTGGAACCCAGGCCAAAACAATATGTGTGGAACCCAGGCCAAAACAGTGTGTGTGGAGCCCAGGCCAAAACAATATGTGTGGAACCCAGGCCAAAACAATATGTGTGGAACCCAGGCCAAAACAATGTGTGTGGAACCCAGGCCAAAACAGTGTGTGTGTGGAACCCAGGCCAAAACAATGTGTGTGGAACCCAGGCCAAAACAATGTGTGTGAAACCCAGGCCAAAACAATATGTGTGGAACCCAGGCCAAAACAATATGTGTGGAACCCAGGCCAAAACAATATGTGTGGAACCCAGGCCAAACAATGTGTGTGGAACACAGGCCAAAACAGTGTGTGTGGAACCCAGGCCAAACAATGTGTGTGGAACACAGGCTAAAACAGTGTGTGTGGAACCCAGGCCAAAAAATGTGTGTGGAACCCAGGCCAAAACAATATGCGTGGAACCCAGGCAAAAACAATATGTGTGGAACCCAGGCCAAACAATGTGTGTGGAACCCAGGCCAAACAATGTGTGTGGAACCCAGGCCAAAACAATATGTGTGGAACCCAGGCCAAAACAGTGTGTGTGGAACCCAGGCCAAAACAATATGTGTGGAACCCAAGCCAAACAATGTGTGTGGAACCCAGATTAAACAATATGTGTGGAACCCAGGCCAAAACAATATGTGTGGAACCCAGGCCAAAACAGTGTGTGTGGAACCCAGGCCAAACAATGTGTGTGGAACCCAGGCCAAAACAATATGTGTGGAACCCAGACCAAAACAGTGTGTGTGGAACCCAGGCCAAAACAGTGTGTGTGGAACCCAGGCCAAACAATGTGTGTGGAACCCAGGCCAAACAATGTGTGTGGAACCCAGGCCAAAACAATATGTGTGGAACCCAGGCCAAAACAGTGTGTGTGGAACCCAGGCCAAAACAGTATGTGTGGAACCCAGGCCAAAACAGTGTGTGTGGAACCCAGGCCAAAACAATATGCGTGGAACCCAGGCTAAAACAATGTGTGTGGAACCCAGGCCAAACAATGTGTGTGGAACCCAGGCCAAACAATATGTGTGGAACCCAGGCCAAAACAATATGTGCGGAACCCAGGCCAAAACAGTGTGTGTGGAACCCAGGCCAAACAATGTATGTGGAACCCAGGCCAAAACAATATGTGTGGAACCCAGGCCAAAACAGTGTGTGTGGAACCCAGGCCAAAACAGTGTGTGTGGAACCCAGGCCAAAACAATATGTGTGGAACCCAGGCCAAAAGTGTGTGTGGAACCCAGGCCAAAACAGTGTGTGTGGAACCCAGGCCAAACAATATGTGTGGAACCCAGGCCAAAACAATATGTGTGGAACCCAGGTCAAAACAGTGTGTGTGGAACCCAGGCCAAACAATGTGTGTGGAACCCAGGCCAAAACAATATGTGTGGAACCCAGGCCAAAACAGTGTGTGTGGAACCCAGGCCAAAACAATATGTGTGGAACCCAGGCCAAAACAGTGTGTGTGGAACCCAGGCCAAAACAATATGCGTGGAACCCAGGCCAAAACAATGTGTGTGGAACCCAGGCCAAACAATGTGTGTGGAACCCAGGCCAAACAATATGTGTGGAACCCAGGCCAAAACAATATGTGTGGAACCCAGGCCAAAACAGTGTGTGTGGAACCCAGGCCAAAACAATATGCGTGGAACCCAGACCAAAACAATGTGTGTGGAACCCAAGCCAAAACAATATGTGTGGAACCCAGGCCAAAACAATATGTGTGGAACCCAGGCCAAAACAGTGTGTGTGGAACCCAGGCCAAACAATGTGTGTGGGCTCCTCAGAAGATGGCATTTATACGACATTTTACATATCTTTGTGTACATAATATACATTTCATTAAAGTCTCAGAAGTTAGGTTATTGATTCGTGATTATCCGGCCTCCATACAACCCATAATAATAAATCAACAGTGATTTTTTTTTACAGCTCAACTTCCGAAAGTGTTGAAGTCATTCTTCTCAAAATGACTACAGCTAATTTCAAGTGAACTGAGTCTACCAATAAAATCATCCAACAAGACATAGAACTGTGAGTCTACCAATAACATCATCCAACAAAACATAGAACTGTGAGTCTACCAATAACATCATCCAACAAGACATAGAACTGTGAGTCTACCAATAACATCATCCAACAAGACATAGAACTGTGAGTCTACCAATAACATCATCCAACAAAACATAGAACTGTGAGTCTACCAATAACATCATCCAACAAGACATAGAACTGTGAGTCTACCAATAACATCATCCAACAAGACATAGAACTGTGAGTCTACCAATAACATCATCCAACAAGACATAGAACTGTGAGTCTACCAATAACATCATCCAACATAACATAGAACTGTGAGTCTACCAATAACATCACCCAACAAGACATAGAACGCAGAATCTTATGAAAACGCTTTTTCAATTGAGTCTATCATTCTTACTGGAATAATTTACTAGGTAATGGAACTTCCGTATACGTTTTGTCTCATCTTGTATTCTATTCTGTTAAATTTCCTCAATACAGTCTCTTTATTTGTGTCATTGTCTATTAGCAGATCCGCTCGTACGTGGGGGTGAGTGGAGGGGGTGCAGGCTAAAGTATGTTTGGGGGCATTAGGTGCAAATATTGTAGGCCTACCCGACTGTTGGACATGTAGGCCTACCCGACTGTTGGACATGTAGGCCTACCCGACTGTTGGGCTATGTAGGCCACACCGACTGTTGGACATGTAGGCCACCCCGACTGTTGGACATGTAGGCCACCCCGACTGTTGGACAGGTAGGCCACCCCGACTGTTGGACATGTAGGCCACCCCGACTGTTGGACATGTAGGCCACCCCGACTGTTGGACATGTAGGCCACCCCGACTGTTGGACAGGTAGGCCACCCCGACTGTTGGACATGTAGGCCACCCCGACTGTTGGACATGTAGGCCTACCCGACTGTTGGACATTAGGCCTACCCGACTGTGGGACATGTAGGCCTACCCGACTGTTGGACATTAGGCCTACCCGACTGTTGGACATGTAGGCCTACCCGACTGTTGGACATGTAGGCCTACCCGACTGTTGGACATGCAGGCCTACCCGACTGTTGGACATGTACGTCTACCCGACTGTTGGACATTAGGCCTGCCCGACTGTTGGACATGTAGGCCTACCCGACTGTTGCACATGTAGGCCTACCCGACTGTTGGACATTAGGCCTACCCGACTGTTGGACATGCAGGCCTACCCGACTGTTGGACATGTACGTCTACCCGACTGTTGGACATTAGGCCTGCCCGACTGTTGGACATGTAGGCCTACCCGACTGTTGGACATGTGTGCCTACCCGACTGTTGGACATGTGCGCCTACCCGACTGTTGGACATTAGGCCTACCCGACTGTTGGACATTAGGCCTACCCGACTGTTGGACATTAGGCCTACCTGACTGTTGGACATTAGGCCTACCCGACTGTTGGACATTAGGCCTACCCGACTGTTGGACATGTAGGCCTACCTGATTGTTGGACATTAGGCCTACCTGACTGTTGGACATTAGGCCTACCCGACTGTTGGACATGTGCGCCTGCCCGACTGTTGGACATGTAGGCCTACCCGACTGTTGGACATTAGGCCTACCTGACTGTTGGACATTAGGCCTACCCGACTGTTGGACATGTGCGCCTGCCCGACTGTTGGACATGTAGGCCTACCCGACTGTTGAACATGTAGGCCTACCCGACTGTTGGACATGTAGGCCTACCCGACCGTTGGGCTATGTAGGCCTACCCGACTGTTGGGCTATGTAGGCCTACCCGACTGTTGGACATGTAGGCCTACCCGACTGTTGGACATGTAGGCCTACCCGACTGTTGGACATGTAGGCCTACCCGACTGTTGGGCTATGTAGGCCTACCCGACTGTTGGACAGGTAGGCCTACCCGACTGTTGGACAGGTAGGCCTACCCGACTGTTGGACATGTAGGCCTACCCGACTGTTGAACATGTAGGCCTACCCGACTGTTGGACATGTAGGCCTACCCGACTGTTGGGCTATGTAGGCCTACCCGACTGTTGGACATGTAGGCCTACCCGACTGTTGGACATGTAGGCCTACCCGACTGTTGGACATGTAGGCCTACCCGACTGTTGGACATGTAGGCCTACCCGACTGTTGGACATGTAGGCCTACCCGACTGTTGGGCTATGTAGGCCTACCCGACTGTTGGACAGGTAGGCCTACCCGACTGTTGGACAGGTAGGCCTACCCGACTGTTGGACAGGTAGGCCTACCCGACTGTTGGACATGTAGGCCTACCCGACTGTTGGGCTATGTAGGCCTACCCGACTTTTGGACATGTAGGCCTACCCGACTGTTGGGCTATGTCGGCCTACCCGTCTGCTGGACATGTAGGCCTACCCGACTGCTGGACATGTAGGCCTACCCGACTGTTGGTCATGTGCGCCTACCCGACTGTTGGACATTAGGCCTATCTGACTGTTGGACATGTAGGCCTACCTGACTGTTGGACATTAGGCCTACCCGACTGTTGGACATGTAGGCCTACCCGACTGTTGGGCTATGTAGGCCTACTCGACTGTTGGACATGTAGGCCTACCCGACTGTTGGACATGTAGGCCTACCCGACTGTTGGACAGGTAAGCCTACCCGACTGTTGGACAGGTAGGCCTACCCGACTGTTGGACATGTAGGCCTACCCGACTGTTGGACATGTAGGCCTACCCGACTGTTGGGCTATGTAGGCCTACCCGACTGTTGGACATGTAGGCCTACCCGACTGTTGGACATGTAGGCCTACCCGACTGTTGGACATGTGCGCCTACCCGACTGTTGGACATTAGGCCTACCCGAATGTTGCACATTAGGCCTACCCGACTGTTGGAAATTAGGCCTACCCGACTGTTGGACATTAGGCCTACCCGACTGTTGGACATGTAGGCCTAACCAACTGTTGGGCTATGTAGGCCTACCCGACTGTTGGATATGTAGGCCTACCCGACTGTTGGATAAGTAGGCTTACCCGACTGTTGGACATGTAGGGCCTACCCGAATGTTGGATATGTAGGCCTACCCGACTCTTGGACATGTAGGCCTACCCGACTGTTGAACATGTAGGCCTACCCGACTGTTGGACATGTAGGCCTACCCGACTGTTAGACATGTAGGCCTACCCGACTGTTGGGCTATGTAGGCCTACCCGACTTTTGGACATGTAGGCCTACCCGACTGTTGGGCTATGTAGGCCTACCCGACTGCTGGACATGTAGGCCTACCCGACTGTTGGTCATGTGCGCCTACCCGACTGTTGGATATTAGGCCTATCTGACTGTTGGACATGTAGGCCTACCTGACTGTTGGACATTAGGCCTACCCGACTGTTGGACATGTAGGCCTACCCGACTGTTGGGCTATGTAGGCCTACCCGACTGTTGGACATGTAGGCCTACCCGACTGTTGGGCTATGTAGGCCTACCCGACTGTTGGACAAGTAGGCCTACCCGACTGTTGGACATGTAGGCCTACCCGACTGTTGGGCTATGTAGGCCTACCCGACTGTTGGACATGTAGGCCTACCCGACTGTTGGACATGTAGGCCTACCCGACTGTTGGACATGTAGGCCTACCCGACTGTTGGACATGTAGGCCTACCCGACTGTTGGACATGTAGGCCTACCCGACTGTTGGGCTATGTAGGCCTACCCGACTGTTGGACAGGTAGGCCTACCCGACTGTTGGACAGGTAGGCCTACCCGACTGTTTGACATGTAGGCCTACCCGACTGTTGGACATGTAGGCCTACCCGACTGTTGGGCTATGTAGGCCTACCCGACTTTTGGACATGTAGGCCTACCCGACTGTTGGGCTATGTAGGCCTATCCGACTGCTGGACATGTAGGCCTACCCGACTGCTGGACATGTAGGCCTACCCGACTGTTGGTCATGTGCGCCTACCCGACTGTTGGACATTAGGCCTATCTGACTGTTGGACATGTAGGCCTACCCGACTGTTGGGCTATGTAGGCCCTACTCGACTGTTGGACATGTAGGCCTACCCGACTGTTGGGCTATGTAGGCCTACCCGACTGTTGGACAGGTAGGCCTACCCGACTGTTGGACAGGTAGGCCTACCCGACTGTTGGACAGGTAGGCCTACCCGACTGTTGGACATGTAGGCCTACCCGACTGTTGGACATGTAGGCCTACCCGACTGTTGGGCTATGTAGGCCTACCCGACTGTTGGACATGTAGGCCTACCCGACTGTTGGACATGTAGGCCTACCCGACTGTTGGACATGTGCGCCTACCCGACTGTTGGACATTAGGCCTACCCGAATGTTGCACATTAGGCCTACCCGACTGTTGGAAATTAGGCCTACCCGACTGTTGGACATTAGGCCTACCCGACTGTTGGACATGTAGGCCTAACCAACTGTTGGGCTATGTAGGCCTACCCGACTGTTGGATATGTAGGCCTACCCGACTGTTGGATAAGTAGGCTTACCCGACTGTTGGACATGTAGGGCCTACCCGAATGTTGGATATGTAGGCCTACCCGACTCTTGGACATGTAGGCCTACCCGACTGTTGAACATGTAGGCCTACCCGACTGTTGGACATGTAGGCCTACCCGACTGTTAGACATGTAGGCCTACCCGACTGTTGGGCTATGTAGGCCTACCCGACTTTTGGACATGTAGGCCTACCCGACTGTTGGGCTATGTAGGCCTACCCGACTGCTGGACATGTAGGCCTACCCGACTGCTGGACATGTAGGCCTACCCGACTGTTGGTCATGTGCGCCTACCCGACTGTTGGACATTAGGCCTATCTGACTGTTGGACATGTAGGCCTACCTGACTGTTGGACATTAGGCCTACCCGACTGTTGGACATGTAGGCCTACCCGACTGTTGGGCTATGTAGGCCTACCCGACTGTTGGACATGTAGGCCTACCCGACTGTTGGGCTATGTAGGCCTACCCGACTGTGGACAGGTAGGCCTACCCGACTGTTGGACATGTAGGCCTACCCGACTGTTGGGCTATGTAGGCCTACCCGACTGTTGGACATGTAGGCCTACCCGACTGTTGGACATGTTAGGCCTACCCGACTGTTGGACATGTAGGCCTACCCGACTGTTGGACATGTAGGCCTACCCGACTGTTGGACATGTAGGCCTACCCGACTGTTGGACATGTAGGCCTACCCGACTGTTGGGCTATGTAGGCCTACCCGACTGTTGGACAGGTAGGCCTACCCGACTGTTGGACAGGTAGGCCTACCCGACTGTTTGACATGTAGGCCTACCCGACTGTTGGACATGTAGGCCTACCCGACTGTTGGGCTATGTAGGCCTACCCGACTTTTGGACATGTAGGCCTACCCGACTGTTGGGCTATGTAGGCCTATCCGACTGCTGGACATGTAGGCCTACCCGACTGCTGGACATGTAGGCCTACCCGACTGTTGGTCATGTGCGCCTACCCGACTGTTGGACATTAGGCCTATCTGACTGTTGGACATGTAGGCCTACCCGACTGTTGGGCTATGTAGGCCTACTCGACTGTTGGACATGTAGGCCTACCCGACTGTTGGGCTATGTAGGCCTACCCGACTGTTGGACAGGTAGGCCTACCCGACTGTTGGACAGGTAGGCCTACCCGACTGTTGGACATGTAGGCCTACCCGACTGTTGGACATGTAGGCCTACCCGACTGTTGGGCTATGTAGGCCTACCCGACTGTTGGACATGTAGGCCTACCCGACTGTTGGACATGTGCGCCTACCCGACTGTTGGACATTAGGCCTACCCGAATGTTGCACATTAGGCCTACCCGACTGTTGGAAATTAGGCCTACCCGACTGTTGGACATTAGGCCTACCCGACTGTTGGACATGTAGGCCTAACCAACTGTTGGGCTATGTAGGCCTACCCGACTGTTGGATATGTAGGCCTACCCGACTGTTGGATAAGTAGGCTTACCCGACTGTTGGACATGTAGGGCCTACCCGAATGTTGGATATGTAGGCCTACCCGACTCTTGGACATGTAGGCCTACCCGACTGTTGAACACGTAGGCCTACCCGACTGTTGGACATGTAGGCCTACCCGACTGTTAGACATGTAGGCCTACCCGACTGTTGGGCTATGTAGGCCTACCCGACTTTTGGACATGTAGGCCTACCCGACCCGACTGTTGGGCTATGTAGGCCTACCCGACTGCTGGACATGTAGGCCTACCCGACTGCTGGACATGTAGGCCTACCCGACTGTTGGTCATGTGCGCCTACCCGACTGTTGGACATTAGGCCTATCTGACTGTTGGACATGTAGGCCTACCTGACTGTTGGACATTAGGCCTACCCGACTGTTGGACATGTAGGCCTACCCGACTGTTGGGCTATGTAGGCCTACCCGACTGTTGGACATGTAGGCCTACCCGACTGTTGGGCTATGTAGGCCTACCCGACTGTTGGACAGGTAGGCCTACCCGACTGTTGGACAGGTAGGCCTACCCGACTGTTGGACATGTAGGCCTACCCGACTGTTGGACATGTATGCTTACCCGACTGTTGGGCTATGTAGGCCTAACCGACTGTTGGACATGTAGGCCTACCCGACTGTTGGACATGTGCGCCTACCCGACTGTTGGACATTAGGCCTACCCGAATGTTGGACATTAGGCCTACCCGACTTTTGGAAATTAGGCCTACCCGACTGTTGGACATTAGGCCTACCCGACTGTTGGACATGTAGGCCTAACCAACTGTTGGGCTATGTAGGCCTACCCGACTGTTGGATATGTAGGCCTACCCGACTGTTGGATAAGTAGGCTTACCCGACTGTTGGACATGTAGGGCCTACCCGAATGTTGGATATGTAGGCCTACCCGACTCTTGGACATGTAGGCCTACCCGACTGTTGAACATGTAGGCCTACCCGACTGTTGGACATGTAGGCCTACCCGACTGTTAGACATGTAGGCCTACCCGACTGTTGGGCTATGTAGGCCTACCCGACTTTTGGACATGTAGGCCTACCCGACTGTTGGGCTATGTAGGCCTACCCGACTGCTGGACATGTAGGCCTACCCGACTGCTGGACATGTAGGCCTACCCGACTGTTGGTCATGTGCGCCTACCCGACTGTTGGACATTAGGCCTATCTGACTGTTGGACATGTAGGCCTACCTGACTGTTGGACATTAGGCCTACCCGACTGTTGGACATTAGGCCTACCCGACTGTTGGGCTATGTAGGCCTACCCGACTGTTGGACATGTAGGCCTACCCGATTGTTGGTCATGTGCGCCTACCTGACTGTGGGATATGTGGGCCTACCAGAAAGTGAAACTTGCATTTAATTTGATTAAAGTTTATGTTTTATGTTACGGCAAAAAAATAAATCCTTCTTTGTATGAGGCCCTAGTCAGTGGCCTAGTTTCCTAATACATAAAAACATGCCCGTCGTCCTGGTCGCAGAAGTCACAAAGTCACCCTCCAACAAAGTTTAGATAAATCTTATGTCTAATCTTTGCCTCCAACCATTTTGTTCTTTATGCTCGCTCGTCATCTTTAATAAACTGACTTGCCATCAACACATTATCGTATTATGTGTCAGAAACCAAATTGTCAACTTTGTCCCATAATTTAAAATATGAAGTAAAAAGTTTATTTAAAAAAATGATTTGTTGATTTGAAAATTTCCTACGCATGTCGGCGAAAGTATGCTTGTGTGAAAGTTGGTATGCAAAAGACATAATTAATGCCGCTTGTATTCTTTTATTGTATAACATTCCACATAAAGTTGTGACAAACATTCCACATAAAGTTGTGACAAACATTCCACATAAAGTTGTGACAAACATTCCACATAAAGTTGTGACAAACATTCCACATAAAGTTGTGACAAGCCTAAAGAAAAAAAATAATAAAATTGCAATCACAATTAAATCAGATGTTTTATTTAAATCACTATCAACAGTATTTTAATTTATATTTTTTAAAGATATTCTTGAGACTTAAAAAATAATTTTTAATAAAAGTGTTACAGTCAAGTTCAAAAATATAGGCCAATATATGTACACATATATGCTTACATAATTATACATAGAGTCCTGCATATTTACACATATATATTTACGCCTATTTGCATATTTAGTCCTACAAATTTACACAAAGGCTAAAGAATTATTTAATTAGCCTTCATTCATGTAAAATTTATTTATTCAAACACATACAATCGTAAGTACAAATACAATATGTATATGCAAAGAGATTAACACACCTAGTGAAATACATACACATAATCCCAAACAGATCTACACACAAGCACTTGTCAGATATGTGGGAGAATCTTTCATCACAGTAGCTCTGAAGGTGTGCACCAAGAGTGAGCAGTGCTGAGTGTCAGGTCAGAGTTCACGGGGCTCTTATCTTTTATTCACTCGGCTATAGTCTAAAGATGGTCCAAGAAAGATGGCTAACTGGTAGTATTTTTTTTTCAATTTATTATTTTCAGGGGCAAGCTTCATTTTAGGTGCTTATCTGATTTTTTTTTAATTGCATCTTCTATTTTCTAAAGTCTGAATTGTCAAGATAATTTAGAAATACATGTAAATTAGCTCATGGGAAAGAAAAAACTTTTTTGTGTGTTCAACAACCGTGTGTTTTAGTTTGTATGATGCTTAATAAACACTGAACAGATTTTTATTTAAAAAAATTGTATTACTTGCAAAATAAACTCTATCAACTATGTTCTAAGCCTCGTTTTAGAATTTATGAAAACAAAACATTTGTTAGATGTTATATAACTAGTGGGGGGGGGGGGGACATTAAATAGACCAGTATATTATTTATATATGTTTAGCATGGAGATATTTTTTTTATAACTTTATGAGTGATTTGTTGTTCCTTAGTGAATGAATTGTTTTCTTGGTGAGTTAATGTTTCTTCATTCATAGAATTGAACAGATAACATTTCAGGAATTGGGAGTGTTTCATTGAGATTAACAAGCCTGAAATTGGCTTTATCGCATTTTTTATTTAAACTAAATTTATTCGCTTTAATTTAGCGATTTACATAAGAAAACTAGATTTGTAAAAGAACGTTTTCACCAAATTATATAATCTGAAAATAAGAAGAATTACCAAAATAAGTTACCGGGTATATTATTGGTAGACATCATAATCCTGTGGTGTCTGATTAAACACAAAAACAGATTTAAATTTATTTAATTTGTCAGAAACAAAGCTAATGAAGATTTTAGAGTAGCCTCAATAAATAACTAAATTACCATTACTATAATTTTAATAAGTCTAGTTAGACTTTAGGAAGTCTGATAAAGAAATACATTTTGATAAATTAAGTTTGTTAAACATTGCATAAACTTAATGTATTATTATTAAACCTTATCTAAAATATCAATAATAAGATTTATGAAGGCTTTTATAACCCAAAGTACAACAACTAGCTCAGTATACTAAACTCTAAAACATTGATTAGGAAAGGTCTTTTAAAATACAGAAGTGCTGTTTTTCTTCAGACATTTTTTTGGAAACCGTACTGACAAGATGATTAGTAAGTTAACTTTATCTATTTACACATCATAGAAAAGGGGGGGGGGAGAGAAAACATTGATCAACTATTATGGGCTTGAAATATTTCAGTGCTCTCACAGACAATTTATCCATGACACATTGTAGGAGATACAATGAAGTTCTGTTATGCCTTAAGGTATCTATTTAGTTCAGTTAAGTTCACTAGCTCTCAAAATGTGGGTAATGACCCACTGATGTGTCACGAGCTAATTTTAGTGGGTCTGCAAAAATTTTTATAATTAATTAATGGTAAATGTGTACAATCACTTTTAGATTTTCTTTCTTATATTATTTATGTTTATTAATTAGTGGGTCATGAAAAACCAACAGGTTTATTAGTGAAATGTTGAGCTCCACTTGTTATGTTGATGTATCAGTTTTGATATTAATGTATCACGTAAGTTGTAAATAAATCAGTTTTGTTAATGAATCAGTTTTGTTGATTTATTAATTTTGTTGATATTATAGGTTTGTTTATGTTTTAGTTCTGTTAATTTATTAATTTTGTTAATGTATCAGTTTTATTAATGTTATTGAAATATCTAGTTTTCTTTTACTGTATCAGTATTATCATTTAACAGATAATGTTTTGATCTCTTCAAACTTTCATTATGAAGACTAAAAGTGAACTAACTGTTTATAACTTATTGAGTTCCTGACTCACATCTTCAACTGAACATGGAGGGAAGACTTTGGAGAAACCTTCATTGTATTTTTAGTTTTAAATTATTCTGGTGTATTGCATACCTTGCTGTGTGTGTTAATGGCCAGTCTGAAACCACAGATAGTCAACCATTGGCTAAAAAATTGGAAGAAACTGTTGTTACAGACATGCTCAAAATAGTAGATAATAAATTTGACACATTAACTACAAGAATTACTGCCCTTGAAAGAGCAGTTTCCAACCTACAGTTTTATTCTATTAGACAATTCAGACAAATTAATGGCAGATTGCAAAACAGTGAAAATGGTTTGGAGGCAGTTTCTAAACAGGTTAATAATTTTCTTTCTATTCAGTTTTACAGAGTCCATAAATATGTGCTATTGAGGGATAAAATATATCTGATTGAAAATATTCAATAGGTTAAACATTGTTTCTTTTTTTAAAACATTTGTATATAGACAAAACAGAACAGTTTATACAGAGATATTTCAAGACAAACATTTTCTTAACTCCTTTTAGTGTATAGCTCCTAGAAACATCATTTAAAAAAAATATCATGTGACTAAGATCTAGAGTGAAGAAATTGTTTCCATTTTGTATAAAATCAACATAAAAAACCCACTTTCAGAAACTTCCTTTATATTTTTTGTATATTGATTTATAAATTGTATTGATTCATTTATCTTATTATATTTAAGATAGATATTTAAAATTCATTCTGTACTGTTTGCTTTTGAACAAAATGGTATAAGCTTTAGCCAATGGACTCAAAACAATTTTTTTTTTTTACTTTTATAAACAAGAGATTTTTCCTACTGTGAAATATTTGAATAACTGAACTGTAAACATTTCAGTAAAAAAAATTAATTGGTAATGTTGACCAAAAATTATTATTATCTTTAGAAACTTGCTTTTTTCATAATATTAGAAATTATTTTATTTTCTGTAGGTCGGTCAGTTAGAAGTAGATGGACGAGGAATGAAAATATCTTTGAGTTTACTTAGCCGTGATGTGACTGAACTAAAATCAAGCTCTACAGGAATTTTAGGAGAATTGGAGTCAAGTGTAACTTACATAAATGAAAATATTGATAAACAAATGAATAATGTCAAGACATATATTGATGATGCTGTTTCTAAAATGTCTCAGGAATCATTTCAAACAATAAGCAAACAATTAGAAAATTTAACTGAAATCAAACAAAAGGAGGTTAGTAATGGATGAAACCTAGTTACAATTTTTTTTCTTTTAGTCTACACTCATTGTGTCCTTAAATCTATAATCAATTCTATACTTGTTATTTCCCAGATGGAGCACTATAACTGTACTGTAGACTTATCAAGTTTATATCAGTATATAGATTCAAAAATAGGAGATTTAAAATTATCTACACAAAACTATTTTGAAGCTGCATCAAAAAACATTAAAAACCTAAAGAATGAAGAAAATTCAGAATTGATTGCTGAGCTATCTGTGAACATGGTGAATGAAAATGAAAAAGATGGTAGAACTTCACGGCACTCACCAAGCAGATCAGCCTGGTACAACATAAGTACGGAGCAAAATGAAATGGATGAACAAGTGATGTCTGCTTTAACCAACATGACCAGCAGTGTCTTACAGGCTGTGAGTTATTTGAGAAACACTGGTGGACTTTTGGAGCAGATAGCATCAAACACAGATTTACTTATTAGCTCACAATCAGATTTCACCCAGAAGTTGAAGTCAGCCCAATCTTTTAAGAACTCACAAACTGATAAAGATGATTTTGATGTGCCTAACACAATCCCTGGAGCTGTGGCGAATGATGGCTACAGTAGCCATTTCACTCAGACAGCCTGGCAGCCATTTCCTAGGGACATTGCCTGGAAATTAGCAAACTTAATTCAAAATGGCAGTCAGTTATTAGAGGTATTTCTTGTCACAAGTTTAAATTTTGAAGCATGCATTAGAAGAAATTTAATTATTAGTTCTACTTCAAAAACAATAAATCTGAGAAATCATAATAAACTAAACTATACTGCTTCAACACAATTCTTAGAAAATAATGCTGCAGGGGGTAAAGAACAGATGTAAAATGATGGGATCCTTTTTGAAAAACTTCTATAATATTTATTTGTCAAACAAGAGCTTTTTGTTTTATTAAAATTTAAATATGCAAGAAAAAAACTAAACTTAAGTGGTAAAAAGAAGAAAAAAAAAGGTTTTTTTTTAAACTCTTTTTTTTTTTAACGCCGCCATTGCCAGCATGGTAGGGTGTAGTGTGCCTACCACACCAACATTGTTGGCGGCGTTGATGCACGTCTGCCATGCCTACAGAGCGGCGGGGTGAGTGTGCCCGCTATCATCTGCAGGGATGGCAGAAAGATGGGTTTTAATCCTTGCCAAACCGGCCAGACCAGCAGGGTGTGTGTACTGCCGGTCGGCCAGAATGGCAAGGAAAGGGGTTTTTCCTGCCACTCGGACAGAGGGGAGGGTGTAGTGTGCCTGTACCCTCAGCCGGAAATGGCAAGCTGCGCAGGTGTGCTTGAGTGGGATGGAGTGGAAGGGTGTTGTGTGCCGACCACATCCGTCACCACCGCCAGCTGTGAATACTGCGGTCTCGGATAGTCCTCATTGACCACAGTACCACCACCCTCGCAAGTAATGGATTTTTTTTCCTGACTAGAGAACCCCTATGATCCATCCCCCGTGGATCATGGTATGTCTCTCAGACCAGGAAGGAGAGATCACAAAATACCAAAATATTTTGTGATACTCTCCGAAACAAAGTTCTGTGAAAACCAACCGAGCGTATCTATCTATCTATTTTAAACTCTTTTTGATACACTTTCTCTCTGAAAAAATGAGTTTGTTTTCTTTTTGAAAATTCTATTTTTTTTTTTTTAGTATTCTGGCTTTTAAATAGTCATTGTAAATCAAATGTATAAATAATGTTTGGCTTCTTTCAGTCATAAAAAATCATCCAAGTATTTCAAGGGTGATATTAGAGTGAAATTATTAGCTTAACAATTTTAAAATGCTTTGTCTTCAAAATCTATTTGATTTACAATTACAGTTAATGATTCCAATAATTATATTTTGCTCCCTTCTTTCACTAATAAATCTTAAACATCTTCATCAGACATATCCTAAAATTCTTTGACTCTTATCAATCTAGCAAGTTCCAATATTCCAGTAATTCCATTGTCAGATACTTCAACTAAGCTGTTTCTGACGAGGGGGGGTGAGTGGCTGAACGGTGTAAATTGTGCGGCTGTTGACCTGCAAACTACAGGTTTGATCTCTGACAATCTTTCAGGTCATGGTCATCTATGTCTTCCCTGGTGCCATGGCCACTGCATTATTGGCAATGGTTCTCCAACAAATAAATAAAACTTCAGGAATTCCACAAAATCCACACCTTTTTTTTTTTGCATGTATTTTTTTCTCAATTTTTATACATATTAGAATGAGACTGTTTTTTAAACATTTTAGATCTTAAATAACCATGTTGCAGGAGTTCATGTTAAAGGAGGAATCGTTGTACTATTTTAGATCTAAAATAACCATGTTGCAGGAGTTCATGTTAAAGGAGGAATAGTTGTACTATTTTAGATTCTTTTTATTCAGATTGTTCTTTTTTTTTTAACTAAGCAATATTTTTACTGATCAGGTTTTAACAGATTTAGCTCAGTTAAGCTCAGTTTCTTTGACTCAAGCTACAGCTGCTTTGAATGATGAAGTGAAACAAGTGGAAGGAATCAAAACCAGCTTGATCACAACATTCTTAGCCAAGACTTCAGGAGATGATGCCGTGCTGAAGTTAGTCAATACCACAGACAAAATCATTAAACTAGTAGAAACTATAGCTACAAATACAGGGTGGCTTCCTGCCATTTTTAACAATCTTCACAATATGGAAGCTTTATCTAACCGATCATTATATTTAATTAATCGGAATTATAATGTTTTAGTTCAAGCACAACAAACAAACTTGAATAAATCAAAAAAAAATGAGCATCAAAGTGACCAGGATTCCACTAGCAATGTTAAAGGTCCTCAGACATATCGTCAAGCCACAAAAGGTAGCATTAGTGAGGCCAATAAAGAGGACAGGGGACTATATAAAGAATCATTAGAGGCTATTTACAGCACAAGCTTAGAACTCAATCGTATAATGCCTGCTCTCACCAAACTTTTAGCAGAGCCTGGTAAGTTGTAAAAATTAAAGGATTCATTCATCCATCTAATAGTGAAAAGTAAATGATTACACTTTTTACATATTTATCATTTTTATATTTTTTCTTTTTTTTTTTTTGAATGGCTCATATTTGATTTAAAAAAATTAATTCCTAATTCGCTGAAAAAAGTGAATTTATGTAGGAATCCCAATGTTTTATTTGTAATTATCTCAATAATCCTGTTTACTTGAAAAATTTCCATTTTCAGATCCACTAATTACACTTGTTGGAGGTGGTCGTGCTGATCAAGGAAGAGTAGAAATATATCACAAAGGTCATTGGGGAATATTATGTCATAATAACCTTACACACTCAGAGGCTGATATTATATGTCGTCATCTTGGCTTTCGAGGTGGAATTTCAGCAGGGGCTGGTCAGTTTGGAGCTGGTACTGGTATAGCATGGAATTTCAATGCCTCATGCTTGGCGTCTTCTCTGTGTTCTGTAGTCAATTACACAGAGTCGACAGCACACTGTCACCATGAAATGGCTGCTTCTGTTATATGTGGTGAGTTTTTTTCTAGTTTTCAATACGAAAATAATATATTGCAGAAATATTGACATTTTGTTTCCATCTCTATTTGTTGCGAGGGATGGGTGGTTGTGCAGTACAGAGTGCTTGACTGTCGACCAGAGGGGTCCAGGAATCAAACCTCAGTAGGAGCCTTAGAATTTTTTTGAGGTCTTGGTGAAAGTCCCCATGCTTTAAATAGGTACCTGACTTAAGGTTGTGGGAGTAAAGGTAGCTTGGCATTGTGCCAACCACACAATCTCTGTTATACGCCGAGGTTACTAAAACAGATGAATTCTACACTTCATCTGCCCAGATGAGCCCTTAGGGGCTTAGGGAACTTTTATTTTACTATTTCTTAAACTGGCTTTCAAGGGTTTGCAGAAATTTTGTATCTAGTATAAATAACTCTAATGTTTCTTATCAATTTTGAACTGTATCAGTAATTATTGGTGTATTTTTGTTATTCTTAAACAGACTAACCAATTTCTGAAGGTATTGTATTTGTTACGTTTAGAATTTACCCCCACCTTGCCGGGCCCCTCTCTACACAGACAGGGGAAACTCTCCCCTCCCAAACGAGTGACTCATATTAGTTGACCATATTACGCAACACAAGGTCAAGGTTCCAGCCGTCAAAATATTGTGTAGAATTGTTGTACTGACGTCATCCCCCCCCCTATCATTTCGCCCCCCCTACCCCCTCCCTTGACCTTATAAAAGTTAAGTTAGAACAAGAGAATATGCAGTTGGTAGACAATAGAAGGTAGAGTACAGTAGAGTAGAATAGGCTGGCAGTAGTCAGTAGAGTAGAATAGGCTGGCAGTAGTCAGTAGAGTAGAATAGGCTGGCAGTAGTCAGTAGAGTAGGCAGTTGGTAGACAATAGAAGGTAAAGTACAGTAGAGTAGAATAGGCTGGCAGTAGTCAGTAGAGTAGAATAGGCTGGCAGTAGTCAGTAGAGTAGAATAGGCTGGCAGTAGTCAGTAGAGTAGAATAGGCTGGCAGTAGTCAGTAGAGTAGGCAGTTGGTAGACAATAAAAGGTAGAGTACAGTAGAGTAGAATAGGCTGGCAGTAGTCAGTAGAGTAGAATAGGCTGGCAGTAGTCAGTAGAGTAGAATAGGCTGGCAGTAGTCAGTAGAGTAGGCAGTTGGTAGACAATAGAAGGTAGAGTACAGTAGAGTAGAATAGGCTGGCAGTAGTCAGTAGAGTAGAATAGGCTGGCAGTAGTCAGTAGAGTAGAATAGGCTGGCAGTAGTCAGTAGAGTAGAATAGGCTGGCAGTAGTCAGTAGAGTAGAATAGGCTGGCAGTAGTCAGTAGAGTAGAATAGGCTGGCAGTAGTCAGTAGAGTAGAATAGGCTGGCAGTAGTCAGTAGAGTAGAATAGGCTGGCAGTAGTCAGTAGAGTAGAATAGGCTGGCAGTAGTCAGTAGAGTAGAATAGGCTGGCAGTAGTCAGTAGAGTAGGCAGTCGGTAGAGAATAGAAGGTAGAGTACAGTAGAGTAGAGTAGGCTGGCAGTAGTCAGTAGAGCAGAATAGGCTGGCAGTAGTCAGTAGAGTAGAATAGGCTGGCAGTAGTCAGTAGAGTAGAATAGGCTGGCAGTAGTCAGTAGAGTAGGCAGTCGGTAGAGAATAGAAGGTAGAGTACAGTACGGTAGAATAGGCTGGCAGTAGTCAGTAGAGTAGGCAGTCGGTAGAGAATAGAAGGTAGAGTACAGTAGAGTAGAGTAGGCTGGCAGTAGTCAGTAGAGCAGAATAGGCTGGCAGTAGTCAGTAGAGTAGAATAGGCTGGCAGTAGTCAGTAGAGTAGGCAGTCGGTAGAGAATAGAATGTAGAGTACAGTAGAGTAGAATAGGCTGGCAGTAGTCAGTAGAGTAGAATAGGCTGGCAGTAGTCAGTAGAGTAGAATAGGCTGGCAGTAGTCAGTAGAGTAGGCAGTCGGTAGAGAATAGAAGGTAGAGTACAGTAGAGTAGAATAGGCTGGCAGTAGTCAGTAGAGTAGGCAGTCGGTAGAGAATAGAAGGTAGAGTACAGTAGAGTAGAGTAGGCTGGCAGTAGTCAGTAGAGCAGAATAGGCTGGCAGTAGTCAGTAGAGTAGAATAGGCTGGCAGTAGTCAGTAGAGTAGAATAGGCTGGCAGTAGTCAGTAGAGTAGGCAGTCGGTAGAGAATAGAAGGTAGAGTACAGTAGAGTAGAGTAGGCTGGCAGTAGTCAGTAGAGCAGAATAGGCTGGCAGTAGTCAGTAGAGTAGAATAGGCTGGCAGTAGTCAGTAGAGTAGAATAGGCTGGCAGTAGTCAGTAGAGTAGAATAGGCTGGCAGTAGTCAGTAGAGTAGGCAGTCGGTAGAGAATAGAAGGTAGAGTACAGTAGAGTAGAGTAGGCTGGCAGTAGTCAGTTGAGCAGAATAGGCTGGCAGTAGTCAGTAGAGTAGAATAGGCTGGCAGTAGTCAGTAGAGTAGAATAGGCTGGCAGTAGTCAGTAGAGCAGAATAGGCTGGCAGTAGTCAGTAGAGTAGAATAGGCTGGCAGTAGTCAGTAGAGTAGAATAGGCTGGCAGTAGTCAGTAGAGTAGGCAGTCGGTAGAGAATAGAAGGTAGAGTACAGTAGAGTAGAATAGGCTGGCAGTAGTCAGTAGAGTAGGCAGTCGGTAGAGAATAGAAGGTAGAGTACAGTAGAGTAGAGTAGGCTGGCAGTAGTCAGTAGAGCAGAATAGGCTGGCAGTAGTCAGTAGAGTAGAATAGGCTGGCAGTAATCAGTAGAGCAGAATAGGCTGGCAGTAGTCAGTAGAGTAGAATAGGCTGGCAGTAGTCAGTAGAGTAGAATAGGCTGGCAGTAGTCAGTAGAGTAGGCAGTCGGTAGAGAATAGAAGGTAGAGTACAGTAGAGTAGAATAGGCTGGCAGTAGTCAGTAGAGTAGAATAGGCTGGCAGTAGTCAGTAGAGTAGAATAGGCTGGCAGTAGTCAGTAGAGTAGAATAGGCTGGCAGTAGTCAGTAGGGTAGAATAGGCTGGCAGTAGTCAGTAGAGTAGAATAGGCTGGCAGTAGTCAGTAGAGTAGAATAGGCTGGCAGTAGTCAGTAGAGTAGAATAGGCTGGCAGTAGTCAGTAGAGTAGGCAGTCGGGAGAGAATAGAAGGTAGAGTACAGTAGAGTAGAGTAGGCTGGCAGTAGTCAGTAGAGCAGAATAGGCTGGCAGTAGTCAGTAGAGTAGAATAGGCTGGCAGTAGTCAGTAGAGTAGAATAGGCTGGCAGTAGTCAGTAGAGTAGGCAGTCGGTAGAGAATAGAAGGTAGAGTACAGTAGAGTAGAATAGGCTGGCAGTAGTCAGTAGAGTAGGCAGTCGGTAGAGAATAGAAGGTAGAGTACAGTAGAGTAGAGTAGGCTGGCAGTAGTCAGTAGAGCAGAATAGGCTGGCAGTAGTCAGTAGAGTAGAATAGGCTGGCAGTAGTCAGTAGAGTAGAATAGGCTGGCAGTAGTCAGTAGAGTAGGCAGTCGGTAGAGAATAGAATGTAGAGTACAGTAGAGTAGAATAGGCTGGCAGTCAGTAGAGTAGGCAGTCGGTAGAGAATAGAATGTAGAGTACAGTAGAGTAGAATAGGCTGGCAGTAGTCAGTAGAGTAGAATAGGCTGGCAGTAGTCAGTAGAGTAGAATAGGCTGGTAGTAGTCAGTAGAGTAGAATAGGCTGGCAGTAGTCAGTAGAGTAGAATAGGCTGGCAGTAGTCAGTAGAGTAGGCAGTCGGTAGAGAATAGAAGGTAGAGTACAGTAGAGTAGAGTAGGCTGGCAGTAGTCAGTAGAGCAGAATAGGCTGGCAGTAGTCAGTAGAGTAGAATAGGCTGGCAGTAATCAGTAGAGCAGAATAGGCTGGCAGTAGTCAGTAGAGTAGAATAGGCTGGCAGTAGTCAGTAGAGTAGAAATAGGCTGGCAGTAGTCAGTAGAGTAGGCAGTCGGTAGAGAATAGAAGGTAGAGTACAGTAGAGTAGAATAGGCTGGCAGTAGTCAGTAGAGTAGAATAGGCTGGCAGTAGACAGTAGAGTAGAATAGGCTGGCAGTAGTCAGTAGAGTAGAATAGGCTGGCAGTAGTCAGTAGAGTAGAATAGGCTGGCAGTAGTCAGTAGAGTAGAATAGGCTGGCAGTAGTCAGTAGAGTAGAATAGGCTGGCAGTAGTCAGTAGAGTAGAATAGGTTGGCAGTAGTCAGTAGAGTAGGCAGTCGGGAGAGAATAGAAGTTAGAGTACAGTAGAGTAGAGTAGGCTGGCAGTAGTCAGTAGAGCAGAATAGGCTGGCAGTAGTCAGTAGAGTAGAATAGGCTGGCAGTAGTCAGTAGAGTAGAATAGGCTGGCAGTAGTCAGTAGAGTAGGCAGTCGGTAGAGAATAGAAGGTAGAGTACAGTAGAGTAGAATAGGCTGGCAGTAGTCAGTAGAGTAGGCAGTCGGTAGAGAATAGAAGGTAGAGTACAGTAGAGTAGAGTAGGCTGGCAGTAGTCAGTAGAGCAGAATAGGCTGGCAGTAGTCAGTAGAGTAGAATAGGCTGGCAGTAGTCAGTAGAGTAGAATAGGCTGGCAGTAGTCAGTAGAGTAGGCAGTCGGTAGAGAATAGAAGGTAGAGTACAGTACGGTAGAATAGGCTGGCAGTAGTCAGTAGAGTAGGCAGTCGGTAGAGAATAGAAGGTAGAGTACAGTAGAGTAGAGTAGGCTGGCAGTAGTCAGTAGAGCAGAATAGGCTGGCAGTAGTCAGTAGAGTAGAATAGGCTGGCAGTAGTCAGTAGAGTAGGCAGTCGGTAGAGAATAGAATGTAGAGTACAGTAGAGTAGAATAGGCTGGCAGTAGTCAGTAGAGTAGAATAGGCTGGCAGTAGTCAGTAGAGTAGAATAGGCTGGCAGTAGTCAGTAGAGTAGGCAGTCGGTAGAGAATAGAAGGTAGAGTACAGTAGAGTAGAATAGGCTGGCAGTAGTCAGTAGAGTAGGCAGTCGGTAGAGAATAGAAGGTAGAGTACAGTAGAGTAGAGTAGGCTGGCAGTAGTCAGTAGAGCAGAATAGGCTGGCAGTAGTCAGTAGAGTAGAATAGGCTGGCAGTAGTCAGTAGAGTAGAATAGGCTGGCAGTAGTCAGTAGAGTAGGCAGTCGGTAGAGAATAGAAGGTAGAGTACAGTAGAGTAGAGTAGGCTGGCAGTAGTCAGTAGAGCAGAATAGGCTGGCAGTAGTCAGTAGAGTAGAATAGGCTGGCAGTAGTCAGTAGAGTAGAATAGGCTGGCAGTAGTCAGTAGAGTAGAATAGGCTGGCAGTAGTCAGTAGAGTAGGCAGTCGGTAGAGAATAGAAGGTAGAGTACAGTAGAGTAGAGTAGGCTGGCAGTAGTCAGTTGAGCAGAATAGGCTGGCAGTAGTCAGTAGAGTAGAATAGGCTGGCAGTAGTCAGTAGAGTAGAATAGGCTGGCAGTAGTCAGTAGAGCAGAATAGGCTGGCAGTAGTCAGTAGAGTAGAATAGGCTGGCAGTAGTCAGTAGAGTAGAAAAGGCTGGCAGTAGTCAGTAGAGTAGGCAGTCGGTAGAGAATAGAAGGTAGAGTACAGTAGAGTAGAATAGGCTGGCAGTAGTCAGTAGAGTAGGCAGTCGGTAGAGAATAGAAGGTAGAGTACAGTAGAGTAGAGTAGGCTGGCAGTAGTCAGTAGAGCAGAATAGGCTGGCAGTAGTCAGTAGAGTAGAATAGGCTGGCAGTAGTCAGTAGAGTAGAATAGGCTGGCAGTAGTCAGTAGAGTAGGCAGTCGGTAGAGAATAGAATGTAGAGTACAGTAGAGTAGAATAGGCTGGCAGTCAGTAGAGTAGGCAGTCGGTAGAGAATAGAATGTAGAGTACAGTAGAGTAGAATAGGCTGGCAGTAGTCAGTAGAGTAGAATAGGCTGGCAGTAGTCAGTAGAGTAGAATAGGCTGGTAGTAGTCAGTAGAGTAGAATAGGCTGGCAGTAGTCAGTAGAGTAGAATAGGCTGGCAGTAGTCAGTAGAGTAGGCAGTCGGTAGAGAATAGAAGGTAGAGTACAGTAGAGTAGAGTAGGCTGGCAGTAGTCAGTAGAGCAGAATAGGCTGGTAGTAGTCAGTAGAGTAGAATAGGCTGGCAGTAATCAGTAGAGCAGAATAGGCTGGCAGTAGTCAGTAGAGTAGAATAGGCTGGCAGTAGTCAGTAGAGTAGAATAGGCTGGCAGTAGTCAGTAGAGTAGGCAGTCGGTAGAGAATAGAAGGTAGAGTACAGTAGAGTAGAATAGGCTGGCAGTAGTCAGTAGAGTAGAATAGGCTGGCAGTAGTCAGTAGAGTAGAATAGGCTGGCAGTAGTCAGTAGAGTAGAATAGGCTGGCAGTAGTCAGTAGAGTAGAATAGGCTGGCAGTAGTCAGTAGAGTAGAATAGGCTGGCAGTAGTCAGTAGAGTAGAATAGGCTGGCAGTAGTCAGTAGAGTAGAATAGGCTGGCAGTAGTCAGTAGAGTAGGCAGTCGGGAGAGAATAGAAGGTAGAGTACAGTAGAGTAGAATAGGCTGGCAGTAGTCAGTAGAGTAGGCAGTCGGTAGAGAATAGAAGGTAGAGTACAGTAGAGTAGAGTAGGCTGGCAGTAGTCAGTAGAGCAGAATAGGCTGGCAGTAGTCAGTAGAGTAGAATAGGCTGGCAGTAGTCAGTAGAGTAGAATAGGCTGGCAGTAGTCAGTAGAGTAGGCAGTCGGTAGAGAATAGAAGGTAGAGTACAGTAGAGTAGAATAGGCTGGCAGTAGTCAGTAGAGTAGGCAGTCGGTAGAGAATAGAAGGTAGAGTACAGTAGAGTAGAGTAGGCTGGCAGTAGTCAGTAGAGCAGAATAGGCTGGCAGTAGTCAGTAGAGTAGAATAGGCTGGCAGTAGTCAGTAGAGTAGAATAGGCTGGCAGTAGTCAGTAGAGTAGGCAGTCGGTAGAGAATAGAATGTAGAGTACAGTAGAGTAGAATAGGCTGGCAGTCAGTAGAGTAGGCAGTCGGTAGAGAATAGAATGTAGAGTACAGTAGAGTAGAATAGGCTGGCAGTAGTCAGTAGAGTAGAATAGGCTGGCAGTAGTCAGTAGAGTAGAATAGGCTGGTAGTAGTCAGTAGAGTAGAATAGGCTGGCAGTAGTCAGTAGAGTAGAATAGGCTGGCAGTAGTCAGTAGAGTAGGCAGTCGGTAGAGAATAGAAGGTAGAGTACAGTAGAGTAGAGTAGGCTGGCAGTAGTCAGTAGAGCAGAATAGGCTGGCAGTAGTCAGTAGAGTAGAATAGGCTGGCAGTAATCAGTAGAGCAGAATAGGCTGGCAGTAGTCAGTAGAGTAAGAATAGGCTGGCAGTAGTCAGTAGAGTAGAATAGGCTGGCAGTAGTCAGTAGAGTAGGCAGTCGGTAGAGAATAGAAGGTAGAGTACAGTAGAGTAGAATAGGCTGGCAGTAGTCAGTAGAGTAGAATAGGCTGGCAGTAGTCAGTAGAGTAGAATAGGCTGGCAGTAGTCAGTAGAGTAGAATAGGCTGGCAGTAGTCAGTAGAGTAGAATAGGCTGGCAGTAGTCAGTAGAGTAGAATAGGCTGGCAGTAGTCAGTAGAGTAGAATAGGCTGGCAGTAGTCAGTAGAGTAGAATAGGCTGGCAGTAGTCAGTAGAGTAGGCAGTCGGGAGAGAATAGAAGTTAGAGTACAGTAGAGTAGAGTAGGCTGGCAGTAGTCAGTAGAGCAGAATAGGCTGGCAGTAGTCAGTAGAGTAGAATAGGCTGGCAGTAGTCAGTAGAGTAGAATAGGCTGGCAGTAGTCAGTAGAGTAGGCAGTCGGTAGAGAATAGAAGGTAGAGTACAGTAGAGTAGAATAGGCTGGCAGTAGTCAGTAGAGTAGGCAGTCGGTAGAGAATAGAAGGTAGAGTACAGTAGAGTAGAGTAGGCTGGCAGTAGTCAGTAGAGCAGAATAGGCTGGCAGTAGTCAGTAGAGTAGAATAGGCTGGCAGTAGTCAGTAGAGTAGAATAGGCTGGCAGTAGTCAGTAGAGTAGGCAGTCGGTAGAGAATAGAATGTAGAGTACAGTAGAGTAGAATAGGCTGGCAGTCAGTAGAGTAGGCAGTCGGTAGAGAATAGAATGTAGAGTACAGTAGAGTAGAATAGGCTGGCAGTAGTCAGTAGAGTAGAATAGGCTGGCAGTAGTCAGTAGAGTAGAATAGGCTGGTAGTAGTCAGTAGAGTAGAATAGGCTGGCAGTAGTCAGTAGAGTAGAATAGGCTGGCAGTAGTCAGTAGAGTAGGCAGTCGGTAGAGAATAGAAGGTAGAGTACAGTAGAGTAGAGTAGGCTGGCAGTAATCAGTAGAGCAGAATAGGCTGGCAGTAGTCAGTAGAGTAGAATAGGCTGGCAGTAGTCAGTAGAGTAGAATAGGCTGGCAGTAGTCAGTAGAGTAGGCAGTCGGTAGAGAATAGAAGGTAGAGTACAGTAGAGTAGAATAGGCTGGCAGTAGTCAGTAGAGTAGAATAGGCTGGCAGTAGTCAGTAGAGTAGAATAGGCTGGCAGTAGTCAGTAGAGTAGAATAGGCTGGCAGTAGTCAGTAGAGTAGAATAGGCTGGCAGTAGTCAGTAGAGTAGAATAGGCTGGCAGTAGTCAGTAGAGTAGAATAGGCTGGCAGTAGTCAGTAGAGTAGGCAGTCGGGAGAGAATAGAAGTTAGAGTACAGTAGAGTAGAGTAGGCTGGCAGTAGTCAGTAGAGCAGAATAGGCTGGCAGTAGTCAGTAGAGTAGAATAGGCTGGCAGTAGTCAGTAGAGTAGAATAGGCTGGCAGTAGTCAGTAGAGTAGGCAGTCGGTAGAGAATAGAAGGTAGAGTACAGTAGAGTAGAATAGGCTGGCAGTAGTCAGTAGAGTAGGCAGTCGGTAGAGAATAGAAGGTAGAGTACAGTAGAGTAGAGTAGGCTGGCAGTAGTCAGTAGAGCAGAATAGGCTGGCAGTAGTCAGTAGAGCAGAATAGGCTGGCAGTAGTCAGTAGAGTAGAATAGGCTGGCAGTAGTCAGTAGAGTAGGCAGTCGGTAGAGAATAGAATGTAGAGTACAGTAGAGTAGAATAGGCTGGCAGTCAGTAGAGTAGGCAGTCGGTAGAGAATAGAATGTAGAGTACAGTAGAGTAGAATAGGCTGGCAGTAGTCAGTAGAGTAGAATAGGCTGGCAGTAGTCAGTAGAGTAGAATAGGCTGGTAGTAGTCAGTAGAGTAGAATAGGCTGGCAGTAGTCAGTAGAGTAGAATAGGCTGGCAGTAGTCAGTAGAGTAGGCAGTCGGTAGAGAATAGAAGGTAGAGTACAGTAGAGTAGAATAGGCTGGCAGTAGTCAGTAGAGTAGGCAGTCGGTAGAGAATAGAAGGTAGAGTACAGTAGAGTAGAGTAGGCTGGCAGTAGTCAGTAGAGCAGAATAGGCTGGCAGTAGTCAGTAGAGTAGAATAGGCTGGCAGCAGTCAGTAGAGTAGAATAGGCTGGCAGTAGTCAGTAGAGTAGGCAGTCGGTAGAGAATAGAAGGTAGAGTACAGTAGAGTAGAATAGGCTGGCAGTAGTCAGTAGAGTAGGCAGTCGGTAGAGAATAGAAGGTAGAGTACAGTAGAGTAGAGTAGGCTGGCAGTAGTCAGTAGAGCAGAATAGGCTGGCAGTAGTCAGTAGAGTAGAATAGGCTGGCAGTAGTCAGTAGAGTAGAATAGGCTGGTAGTAGTCAGTAGAGTAGGAAGTCGGTAGAGAATAGAAGGTAGAGTACAGTAGAGTAGAATAGGCTGGCAGTAGTCAGTAGAGTAGGCAGTCGGTAGAGAATAGAAGGTAGAGTACAGTAGAGCAGAGTAGGCTGGCAGTAGTCAGTAGAGCAGAATAGGCTGGCAGTAGTCAGTAGAGTAGAATAGGCTGGCAGTAGTCAGTAGAGTAGAATAGGCTGGTAGTAGTCAGTAGAGTAGAATAGGCTGGCAGTAGTCAGTAGAGTAGAATAGGCTGGCAGTAGTCAGTAGAGTAGAGTAGAGTAGGCTGGCAGTAGTCAGTAGAGTAGGCAGTCGGTAGAGAATATGCAGTAGAGTAGATAGTAGTAGAGTATAGTGCTGACAGTAGACATAGATAGATACAAGTAGTTAGAAGAGAATGTATTAAGTTTTATTAAAGTTATATTAAAGTATTGTGTATATAGTGTACTGCACTGACTTTTGTTATTTATACATAAGTGTAAATTGTAATGTAACATATTTGGCGATCCTATGCCTTGTAAATTATAATGTAACAGTATTTAATGTTTAACTTTTTATTGTCATAATTCTAACTTTAGCCATAGCATGATTTCTTATGTTTTCTAATTCATTTCATTTTGGTTTTGTTTCTGTCTTACATAATTCATTTTTGTTCATTTTCTTGTTTCTCATATAACTTATGAACAAATTTTAATGAATGAATATAATTGGAGGGAGGGGGGGGGGCTTAACTGTTGACCTGAGATTCCTGGGTTTGATCCTGGGTGAGACCACTTGACAAAAAAAAGTTTCTCAGGGTATAATTGGTAACACAACGTCTCTTTCTTTTTTTAGACCACATGTTACGAATAGTTTCGGTAGAAGGATCAAAAAGTAACAAAGTTGGAAGGTTAGAAATTCATCACAGGGTAAGCATAAACTTTTCTTCTATAAATTGATTGATAAAACATGGGATAAATGTATCTATTTAAATTGATTGATAAAACATGGGATAAATGTATCTATTTAAATTGATTGATAAAACATGGGATAAATGTATCTATTTAAATTGATTGATAAAACATGGGATAAATGTATCTATTTAAAATTATTGTCATTTAAAAAAAAAGTTTAAAATTACAGAATTTTATTTTTTATTTTTATAAATTGATTTTTTCATTAATTGAAGGGAATGTGGCTGCCAATTTGTAGTGAGGGCTGGAGTGGCTTCTCTTCACAAGTTGCATGCAAGCAGATGGGATTCTTAGATGGAAGAGAAATAGAAATGGCCAAGTGGGAAGAGGGTTCTAACACAGCTTGGTTAAGCAAAGTGTCCTGTATAGGAAATGAGACAAGACTTGATGCTTGTGATACTGAAGGCTGGATGAATTCATGTGCTCAACAGTCTCCGGCAGGTGTCAGATGTCTTTAGCATTGATGACATAGACTAATTGTCATGGAGCACTTGATGACATAGACTAATTGTCATGGAGCACTTGATGACATAGACTAATTGTCATGGAACACACCTATTAGATAATTATATATTTATACATAAATATACATATATTTTTTTTTAAATAAATGCTCAGTAATTTGTATTTTCATGAGATAATGTCTGTATCAGATTTGCTTCTGTTTTTGAGTTTATTTTATATAAAAATATCTAGATTATAGTAAATAAGATAATATGAAATCAGTTATTACACTGTGGAAGAAAAAAAAAGTACTCCATTTACCGGTATGTAAAAAAAAAAAGAAATATTTTTTCCAATTAAAAAAAAGAAAAAGCAACTGTGATACTTCAAAATTGCTTTCTAGTTTAATCTGTTTAAAACAAAATTTGATTTAATCTATTGCCATGTTTTAGTTTTTGATCTATTTGCAGTCTTTGAGCTAAAGCCACTTATAATAATATTTAATTAAACATTATATTTGCTTATACATCTTGTGCAGATAGGTTGGATTTGATTTTCATTTTTTAGATACCCGGTATGGGCTTACTTTTTCAAATTTTGATCTATGCAGAATTGTCAGATGAGAAAATATTGTATTCAACAATTTTTCATTTACATGAACTTGGTTGTATGGAAAAGCTGCAATGATTAATGTAACATAACTGATGTAGATTTTCTATATAAAAAAAATTCTACTACCTTTGTGGATAAGAATGTTTTATACAGTATGTTTAACACATTTAAAAACAATATGTCCTTGTAAGAATATTATATACATATTACTGTATGTATATAAAAAAGATGTTTCAAATCATGACAACAAATATTTAAGCAGTAAGTAACAAATCATTAAAAGTTTTGTAAATGATGGTATGTGTAGAAATGTCTTTCATATAATCTTTATATGTTTTTCTAAAGTAGTTTTAAGTTTTTACAATTAAAAATTATTTCCTATTAAATGCTGTATATGAGTTTTATTTTCTGTCATGTTTTTTTATGCTGGTTCATGTATTATATGTAAGGGATTTATCTCAAATTTTTTATTGTATCATTTAAGTGTTCTAATATTTTTTTTTAAATGAATAATGTAAAATTATAGACATCTTTACCATTAAGATATTTTACATGCAGAAAATGTTGTACATTAAAAATAATTCACATGCAACATTAATTGTTTCTTTTTCCTCACAGAAGAAATTTGTCATTAACTTCTATGTTGGTATAAAATAATGGAATTATATTGACAGGATCACTCTGACAAAAAAAAACCTATGCATTTTAGAAAAATTAGTGTGTGTAAGTGTACAATTTGAAGAACAAGTAATCAATGTATGTAAGTGTACAATTTGGAGAACAAGTAATCAATGTGTGTAAGTCTACAATGTGAAGAACAAGTAATTTCAACCCTCATACTGAACTATTTTTCATTCTTGTCAGAAGTCTCAGAATAAAAGTATTTACTTCTGTCAAAACTTAACATTAGCCATTTTCCAAGAACTTTCTTTGAAAACATTAGAATTAAGGTTATAAAAAGATTTTTGCCATCATAAGCAAATGTCTCATATTTTTTAATTAATCATCACATTTCAAACTTAAGTTTTTATGGTAGGAAGTTTTGCAGTACGATTCCAACATTGTTTGCTTAAACACAGAAATCATTCGTTCAGATGTGTAATCATAAATATGCATGCATTATTAAATATTATTCAAATTTTTATCCAAATTTGTTTTCCTTCAATTTTACTTTGCCTAAATTTCTTATATTTGACCATAATAAAGAAAAAGATAATTGATTTTGGCACTTTTCCAGTTCAATATCTTGAAATTCAGGATTAGCTATAGGTGGATGAGTTGCTGACACTAAGCATATCAGTTTTTTATTTAGTCAACATGTGTAGATAAAACTAAACCAAACATTGAGTATGAAAAGTTGGTCAAATCTTTTTACTTGGTGCCAGTTCTTAAATTTTTTTTTTTTGTGTTAGCATAACTACAGATAGGAATAAAGGAAATATTTGTGTAGATATTTCATGCTACTTTCCAGAACATGATCAATGTGATCTTCTACTTTAATACACATTTCAATAGCTTATTGGACATATATTTTTAATTTATGTTAGACTGCCAGCTGTTATCTCCATCTTTATAACACAGTATTTGTTGAAGTACCATTGTTCACACACACATACACATACAGTATTTGTTGAAGTACCATTGTTCACACACACAACATACAGGTTAATTTTGTTAACTAACACACACAAATAGGGCACAAAAAAAAAAGAAAAAAAAGAAAAAATAGAAAAATAGAAAAAAAGAAGAGAAATAGAAGTAAGCGTTTTGTTAAAGCAATTCTCTCCACACATACACAAAAAAAAGGTTGGTTGTATTTGCTTTGTTCATTCTTCATACACATAATATAAACATAGATAGCTTTTGTTAAAGAAACAATTTTTTCTAACACTACCTTTATTCACACACAACTTATTGAAGGACCATTTTTTCTTCAAACTACATAAAAGGCAAAAGGATTTGTTTAAGTACTTCTCTTCCCACAAACATTCCTTAAAAAGAATTTATTAGGCAGACAGTATTTCTTGAAGTAGTTCACAGGCAGACAGTATTTCTTGAAGTAGTTCACAGGCAGACAGTATTTCTTGAAGTAGTTCACAGGCAGACTATTTCTTGAAGCAATTCACACACACAGGTAGACATTATTTCTTGTAGTTCACACACACAGGCTGAGTTACAAAAATCTTTTTTTTTCCACCAATGCATTAAAACTATGCTTGGTTGAAAAATAAACATGACTTTTAAAAGGAATTACTATGTTTGGATTGAATTTTAAAACAAATGAAAAAATTCAACAGTGAAAAGAAAGAAAAATATGGAGAGAAAAACTGCGTTTTAAAACAAAGTTAATTATAAAGACTATAAGCACTATATCAAGACAAACAATCAGACATTATTTGTGCATCTTGTTTGGGGAATTTATTGGTACTTCATTTGTTAATTGAATGTAAATATACAGAAAACCAAGGAGTCGTGGAACAAGGAAAAAACTATTTGTACAGTTACAACTAAAAGTGAGTTTAAACTATTTACAAAATGAGGCAAATAAAGTTATACAAAATCACCAAGTTTCTGTGAAACAAAGTTCCAATCAACTCAATATCTTGAAAATAATAAATCACAAGCAAAAAAACAATATAATGCTAACTCTTGAAACAAACCACGAACAAAAGGCTAATTTTTATTGCATGTTTTTTTTTCACACTTACTAAATTAAATTCGTATTTCAGTTAAATAATTATTTATAAAATAATTATAATTACATTATTTAAACTGTAAACTCAGGGGTGGGCAATTTTTTTTTTTAATGTAGGCCGAAATGGATTCTAAAATTTGACAGAAGTGCCAGTCCAAGTGCAGATAGATTGAGCATGAATGTGAATCAATATAAACAAATGTAAACATTACTGATGTGATTGAGCCAAGGGGAGCTAAGTCAGAGGGGGCATACATTTTTTTGAAATAAAAATATAAAATTGATAACTAAAATTTTTTTATTCAAATTGTATAACAAATGTTATGATCTAGAAGTGTTAACAGGTAAAAAAAAGAAACATAACCAAGATGATTAAAACACTGATAATCAAGTGCATGTATTTTTTTTATTGCCAAAAAACAAATAATATGAATAATACTCTTTGAATTTATATTTTAAAACTACCAAGACAAATTCTTACATACCAAAGTTGGTGTTTTCATAGAACTGTTTCTCATTTGAACAATTTTGACAAAATTTATCGTACAAATAAAACCTTTTTAGGTGCGAAAGCTTTTTCAGCTGTAAATGAAATTAAGAATATCATTTTTGAGGCATGAGCCTCAATTAATTACCAACCAGTTAATTAGGGGATGTAATTCTTTTTTTTTTTTTGAGCCTATAGGAAAATGCAGAAAGTTTGTAGGGTTAAATAATCTCTTCTTCAAAAACATACTACTAAAGCAAACTTTATTTCATTGAAAACAATACATTTGTAGGCAGTATTCACCTATGTGTCAAACGTTACATTGTAATTAAATTAGAGCCAAGTCAATATAACAATGACATAATATTAATTAGCATCATTTACTTTGTATAACATTACTGAAATATCATCAGCACCAGAGCCACTCAAATAAATAAAATTAATGGAGCTGCTATTTTATTTTTTACTTCTTTTACTGATCCTAGACTTGTTTCCTTTAGCAGCACCTCGACGAGCCCCTTTAACCAGATTACTAAAAGTTCCTTTAACTTTCATTTGCTTCCTGCAAATAAGTAAAACACAATTTTTATTAAACTAAATCTGCACAAATATTTTTTTTACTGAAATTAAAGCCTAGTATGGAAAAAAAAAGCTTTCAACAGTTGGTGGCTAATTAGAATTTTTATATGTATTTTTAAATGGCATAATCCTAATGTGAAGATTTTTTTATAGAGATTTTTATAACTTTTGGTCATATGAAGAGCCTCATCAATTCTTCCCCTACCACAGAATACATATTATTCAGCATGATCATCGCCATTTGTATCTCAAAGTCCGACCTGTACCATGTTATATTTATGAACTCATTGAGACTAGTATGATGTGAATACCAATACCATTGTTCATGTAGCAATTCATAAAACTTTATCTACAAGTCACTGAAAAGAATCTTTCATTCAGTTTTTAATATGGTATTTATTTTAATTAAATAAAATTGTTTCAGAATTCATTGATTTTTATTAGTCATTAGGTTATAAGACCTTTTTAATAAACTGCTATTTTATATCAATATTTATGTGCTACACTATTTCAAATCAGAGATAACTAAGGATATTATAGTTAAAAATAAAACTTAATGCATGGACTTAAGAATTTTAAAATCCTATTAAGGCTTCTAATACATTTTTAAGCAAAGTGATGAATTTCAAGGATTTTTTTTTTACTCCAAAACTAGCAATTTTACTGTTGTTATAATGGGAAAGTCCATGGCTACAAGAAAGTTTTTAACACAAAATATGGTGGAATTTTTTAGCCAATGGTGAGGGACTTTAACAGAAAGACTAACCCGAATATCCCTAACATGTGTTGGTTTATTTTTTTTATTTCTAAAAATGGATTTGTTATGCTAAGCAAAATGAAGTGTGCGCTCCAAAAGTGAAGGTAGCTTGAAGAGCAAAATTCGGCTTGGGAAAGAGTTAAAGTATCACATAAAAATGTGGAATAATTAAATTTTAGGGGGAAGATTTAGTGTTAAAGGGGCTATGAAACTGATAACAAAAATATTTGCAAGGATTTACAGCATTTTGACCCCTAGCTTTTCAAATGATCCATTTTGTTTGCAAATGAATAAACAGAGAAAACATTTTAAAATCCAAAACTGAACAGAAAGGAGAAAATAAAGACAAAAAGACTTTTTTTCCTAAAAAGTATTAAACTACTAAAAAAGCATCAGTTGAAACAGAACACTTTCAAAAACCTGCAATCATGCAATATTTAGTGCTAATTTTTTTTTTTACTTTAAAGATTTTTTTTATTCAGCCCATTAAGGATGACTATCCAAGATTATCCAAAAAGCAATATAAAAAAAAAAGACTGACATAACTACATATAGATAATAAGCCCATAGTTAAAAGATAGAGGGTCCCCCTCCCCCATGTTAAAAAATAACATGAACAGTACATGATCTATAGGATGATCACAAGCATTTCAAGTAACCCCTAGAGATATCTTTCATTACAATATGTAATGGTATCAGCAACTTGACAACATTTTTGTAAATTTGTAAATTATTATAAGCCTAATTCAAAGTCTATCAAAAAAAAATATTTACAGATACCATTTAAAAAAAAAAAAAAAGATATATATATATATATATATATATATATATATATATATATATATATATATATATATATATATAATCAACTTACCTTTTATTTAAACTATTAAAATTTAAAGGGACATAAGCATATGGATCAGGTTTTCCTTTCTTCTTCACATCTCCTAAAGCTTTCTAAAACATTAAAAAAATACATCATTACTAATACAGCAAATACTATCAAACGTATAGCCCCAGGTAATAACTTTTACAATAACAAAATCATCTCAGGTTACTTTTAAAAAAACATCCTCCTGAATGTAACAAGCTGAGCATATATTCCAAACATCCTCCTGAATGGAACAAGCTGAGCATATATTCCAAACATCCTCCTGAATGTAACAAGCTGAGCATATATTCCAAACATCCTCCTGAATTTAACAAGCTGAGCATATATTCCAAACATCCTCCTGAATGTAACAAGCTGAGCATATATTACAAACATCCTCCTGAATGTAACATGCTGAGCATATATTCCAAACATCCTCCTGAACGTAACATGCTGAGCATATATTCCAAACATCCTCCTGAACGTAACAAGCTGAGCATATATTCCAAACATCCTCCTGAACGTAACATGCTGAGCATATATTCCAAACATCCTCCTGAACATAACATGCTGAGCATATATTCCAAACATCCTCCTGAACGTAACATGCTGAGCAAATATCCCACAAATTTAAAGTCCAGTTATTCCTGGAATAAAACTTACCTTAGATCTGTACTCCTTTCCTACATCCAACTTTTCTTTGTCTGACTTTGTGACAGGCCTGTGAATGCCACTTCCACCAGCTGTAAATAAAGTGCAATGAAAATAAACTTTTAAAACAGAATGTTTGTATGAGTGTGAAATAAAGCCTTAAAAAACAACATTAATTGCAAATCAAAATAATATTTCAAATAACTTAATTTTGAACTAGCAGGAACACAGTGTGATCACAAATTTTGAGCAAAAGTAATTAAAATTGAAAGATGTTTTATATGCCAACTGCATTTTATCTAATAATGCAAAGTTCCCAAATTACCCCTTTTCTAAAGTCTCACCAGCAATAAGGAAAGAAAGGGAAAACAAATATTATAGAAGGAAGAAAAATTAAGAAAGTGAATTGTGTTGGAGCACTGGTCTAATTGTAAGTGTTGTGTTGGAGCACTGGTCTAATTGTAAGTGTTGTGTTGGAGCACTGGTCTAATTGTAAGTGTAGGTAAAAATCAATAATTTTGTGCAAAGTGGACAATTAAATAAACCCTTAAGATTTATTTTAGTTTTAAATGATTGTATTGTTACTTGTAACCTGTTCTATACCTGGGTGGTGAATCAGTGGCAATCATTTACATATTAAAGCTTATACTGGCTAAAAAAATAGATCTTCAAAAGTACCATTCACTAAATCTATACTTCCCCTTCCTCCTTATTCTCTATTGTTTTTTCTGCTCCCCCACTCTTTCTATATTCAGTATTCTCTCTCCCACCATATTATGTTTTCTAGTTCCGCCTACATGCATTAGTGTCATCTCCCACACCCTGTCCATATTATGAATTTTCCCTGCTGCCCCATTCCTGTGAATTTTTATATCTTTTAACATTCCTTTTACTTGAAACAGAAGTTTTTTCATGTTTATAATGATGTTAATATTTTATAAATGTCTTTTTTCATCGATAAATAATTTTTTCCAGCAATAATAATAAGCATTTTTTGAAAAACTTGAGAAAAGTTTGCAATTATTAGTTAACAGAATTTTATTTTTATTTCGGCGCCTGCATGGTCTCCATGGTGATAAAATGTTCTCACTCAAGCCAATTAAATAGAAGATAATTAAGTCCACTATTGTGAATACATTTGCTGAGCTCATTGACAAATACACTCAAACAGAAAAAAAAAAGTGTTATGTGATGTTTATAAGATTTGACACAGTATAATAATAAAGACAAATATTATGAGTAATATAGATTTCGCCTTATAAAAAATGTATCTGTGTGCCATTTTAAGATGCAATCTGTGTATCAATTTCATAAGGAATATGTGCAGACTAACATATTTATTTATGGGAACAGATGGCCATGTGGTGTTGACGTGAGAGATTGGTGATTGTTGACGTGAGAGATTGGTGATTGTTGACGTGAGAGATTGGTGATTGTTGACGTGAGAGATTGGTGATTGTTGACGTGAGAGATTGGCGATTGTTGACGTGAGAGATTGGTGATTGTTGACGTGGGAGATTGGTGATTGTTGACGTGAGAGATTGGTGATTGCTAAGAATGGCTCCTGATGAAGTTATCGAGTCCACCTGGCGTTAGTTGTAAAAAGAAGTCAAGGCAGCTGAGAATTCTGCTAGACTCACAAGCAGTGTCGAAAGAAACAGGTGTTTTATAATTTGCCAATATTTAGAAATCTTTCTTTATTAATACAGATATAATTTTAAACAGTTGTAGACTGGTGTGAAATTTTACCTTGATATTTAGATGGCGGAGGAACAAACTCATCATCATCATCATACACAGGATTGGATGCATGCTTTCTTTTTCTACTTACTTTCTATAGGAATTATAATTAAGAATTTTAAAAAAACTTAACAGACTTTAAAGTTAATCATAATTTAACAGAGTAAAAAATTTATCTCTGAAACAAGTCAATTATACAAAATATAAGTAAAAAATAAGTGCATAAAATTAACTGACTTTAGAATAATCTTAACTTCCATAATTAACTAAATGTTATGAAACACTTTCACAAAGCAATTAATTCATTATTCGATAAAGTTACTGTCTTTCAGTAGAACTTGATAATTATGATTTACCTGGGCATCATCCAAGTCTGAATCACTGTTTTCATTATCATAATCGTCTTTAACATTTTTTTTTGTTTTATCTGTAAAACAAATTGGTTCATTTTAAAATTAACATTTACATCACAGAATATTTAGTTATTTGTTAAATCTGAATGAATGTCTAAAAAAATGAATATGAACTTAAACTGACTTTTATTAATTTGCTCCTCTTCATCCTCTTGTGTTATGATCAGTCGACCATCAGATGATAATTTGAAACCTCTTTTCCCATCAACAGATTTTTTATCTTTCACAACTTCTTGTGGTCGGGTGGCTTAAAGAATGAATTATCACAAAAACTTATTGCACATAATTCAAAAAATTATACACACAATTTAAATTAAAAATCAAATAAAAGAAAAGAATACAGCCAAAAATCTCAATTAGGGTCAGTAAGTATTTTTTTTATATTTACCAATGGTTGATTTAGTAAAACTTATCTTATAAAAAAAAAACAGAAATAACTGACAGTACTTTTTACCAAATTTGTTTCAACTATTTAAATGAAAAATTTAAATATGTTTCTCAGATGTTTTTGCAACTGTTTGTTTAAAAATCTTTTATTGTTACAAGTTTAAAAATAAATTATTGAAATTTCCACAAAAGATATATGAAAGTAATTATGACAAACTGATGATCACATTTTGAAAAAATAGTAATTAACAGTACAGTTTAGTAAACAGTGATCTTTTTTGTTTGGGTAAGGGAAACTCTATACAGTAATTTGCAAAGGTGGTATCTAAATATTTAAATCACATTTACTCCAGGTATGTACTCATTTCAAATTTTTTTGACATATACATGTGCCCCTTTTTCTAAATGTAATTTAAAACACATCGTTTCATATAAATATTTTCATTACTATACATTTTTTTTATAATTTGCAGTAATTTTGATAAAGTTTGAAATTCTAATGCAATGGGGGAAATTAAGGTGTACAAACATTCAAAAACTTAAAAGACACTAACATTCTTGATAATTTTTTTTTATGTTAATGTTATATAAAAATTTCTTAAATAGAACATATTCCATTAGAAATAATTTGTTGAGCTTAAATATTAAGGAAGATCATTTTGGACTGTTTTAATGAAATTACTGAAATATCTTTGCATTCATAACTATTATGAGGGTATTCATAACTATAATGAGGGTATTCATAACTATAATGAGGGCATTCATAACTATAATGAGGGCATTCATAACTATAATGAGGGTATTCATAACTATAATGAGGGTATTCATAACTATAATGAGGGTATTCATAACTATAATGAGGGCATTCATAACTATAATGAGGGCATTCATAACTATAATGAGGGTATTCATAACTATAATGAGGGCATTCATAACTATAACGAGCTAATTGCACAAGACAGAAAAAAATTGATTGCTCCCCCCCCCTCCAGTACAAGAACAATTTTTTGTTCTCGTCTAATTCAATATGGGTGGATGGATGTGAGAACCAAGGGAATTTTACCAGGTGAAATTTGGTGTTAAGTGTCCACGTCTAACAGATTAAAATGGGGACATGACATAAATTAGGGAAGTAAAAGTGGCAGAGCATTGCGCTAACACACACTCCCTTTATATGCAGTGGTAACAGAAACAGATGAATTCTACACTTCTTCTGCCCCGATGGCCTATTAGGCAAAAGGAACTTCACTTTTACAATTTCAATACAGTGTCATTTCAATGAAACTCAAAGACAATTTGGATCTTTTCAAGCAAAATAACAAAAATGTTCACAGCAAAACTACATACATTTTACAATAAGCAATTAATTTTAAAGTACCTAAAACAGATTTTGCTGCTGCCGGATCCATGAAGTCTACAATATCATCCCCAGACTCCATTAACCAGGCATCATTGCCATGTTTTCGTTTAATTTTCTTCTTGTGAACTTCATCATCATCGATATCTGTGTCACTGTCTTGTAACAAATCATCAATGCTGGAAATAATATCACACACACTAATAAATAACACTATAAATAACAGAAGAAAAAACCAGTTATAAAAAAATACATGCAGTAGCATGATTGTTGATCTTGAACTAAGAATCCATGAGTATATTTTCTTTAGCTGTGTCTGTATCGGTCAAGAACCAAAATAATTTAATCCATAACAAGTCATGTTATTTTATCTGGAAATTTTCTTTTTTGTTGAGTTGAATATTTAAAAATATTACAATATATTTATTTAGAGTGATTTTTCTTCAATTTTTTTTAAAAAGATTATAGACCTTGTGGATTAACCACATGACAACAATCACAAATTGCCCAAATTTTACTTACATAGTGCTTTGAGTTCCAAAGTGGTCCATGAACCATTGACTATCAGAACCATTGGTTTAACTTACCTTTCTGGCTGAGTTGTAAACTTTTCACCATCACTGTCACCATCACTGTCACTTTCATTGTCTGAATTTTCTTTTCCATCCTTCTTCTTTTTCAACCTTTCGTTGGTCTTGTGAATATTTTTAAGGAGTTTATGTACACTAGGTTGAGTCATAGACAGAATCAACTCATACCTAATGAACAAATAATAAATATAAATTAAGAATGTTTGGTGCCTAAATCAATAGCATAAAAATTGTACAAGTTTATACATTTTTACAAAAAAAATTGTTTAACTCACCCAAATTTTTTAATGAACTTTGCATATATTATCTTGATTAGTCGTTTCATATTACCTTTCAAGGCTACATCATGTAAACTGTTTAGCTATGATTAAAATAAAAAATTTCTTAATTTATTTTATTGCTTGGAATGATTTGGGGAATGTGATAACATACATAAAAATGAAAATAAAAAAAATGTTAACCCTTTTATTTCTCTTGATCTGTTATATGAAAGAAAATGTTGAGACCAAAGATAGCGTATATAACAAGTGTTTAGCATATAAAACAAGTGTTATAGCGTATAAAACAAGTGTTATACAGATAGAATCAATGTTACAATTGAATTGCTCCAGGAGATCACAGAAAAAACTTTGTGCAGCACAGCACAGATCTACATAAACTATTCTTAAAGGTTATGATGCTGTGTATGATCCAGCACAGATCTACATAAACTATTCATAAAAGTTATGATGCTGTGTATGATCCATAAATGTAGAGTGACCAATTTCATTGAAAATTTTAAAACGAAGCCTGTGATCCCAAATAAAAGGGAGAATGTATACAACTGTCAAATCAGTCTCCAGCACTTAATAATAAAATGTTAGTAATGCTATAACAATATAGCAATACAGGGGGTATTCAGTTAACGAAATTAATCCGTTCCACAATTATGTTCGCTATCCGAATCGTTCGTTAACCGATCATTGATTTACCATATATGTTAATGGAAATTCGATTAATTCGTTCTGGAGATCCTAAAAATTAAATTTAAAAAAAAATTGTCATGGACAAGAACAATTTCTTAGTAAGTTAATTTATTACAAATATGATGCATACATATAGTCTTGCTTATTAATCAGTTCTTTTCCTTTCTTTGGACGTTAAAGAACATGTCCAATGTCAGTTGTTTTTCTCTCTCCTTCAGGACTTTCAGGAAATGATTGATAGCAATGTCGTTGTGGAGACCAGCAACCCTATTGACATCAGCTTGTTTAATGCCAGATCTCCTTTTAAATTTTGTAAACCAGCCAGTGGTAGCCTTGAATTCTAGATTTTCGGAGGACAAGCCTGGATTTTGTTCTTTCAATTTCTCAAAAATTTCTCCAGCCTTCTCTTGAATGATGGCCATTCTAGTTACATCTCTTTTCACCTCCCGTTCATTTATCCAAACTAAAAACAAACTCTCGATTTTATCATGGATGACACTTTTTTTTTGCTTCTCAGATGTAATTTTCGTAGCTCTTTTAGCGGCTTGAGTCTTCTTGATGATATATTTTTTAGCTAGGATTGTGCCTACAGTAGACCTGTTCAAGCCGTACTGCCAGGTAACATCAGTCATTATTTGTCCACTCTCTACTTTAGTTATAATCTCTTGCTTGGTTTTTATGGTGAGCACAGTTCTTGACACTCCACTCTTTTCAGGTCCCATAATATTTTCACATTTTCAGGTTTTTTTTTTTTATAAGGCGTTTAGAGAAGCACATACGAAAATCACAAGGACATAACGACACATGTATGGTACACTATTGACGATGTGTCGTCGCACACTACCCTACGCGTCGTATGGTGCTGCCTCACTGCTACGTAGAATGAATGATGACGTGTCAGCGCACGTGCACATCCATTTTCAGGACAAATTGAGGACAGATGTCGGGTGTTTCGAGAGCCGAGACGTTTTCGCTAGAATTAGTTTTTGTTCGTTGTCCGAACACAAAAATCTTTCCTGAAAGTGTTCGTTGTCCGATTTGTTTGCTGTCCAAACAGTTCGTTAACCGAATACCCACTGTATATCAAAGCATTGTGTGATTAAAGAGTACAACCATAGCGTAGAAAGCTTATGAAAAGTATCCAGCATTAAGGTGGTCTTCTGGTCCAGGGAATTTTAAAAATTATTTGTTGAGTTACATAAACTGGTTGCATACAATAGACAAACTGTTCTTTTTGCGCTACATGTCACTGTAGTGGCCTGTCCAATAGGTCCTAAAGTTGTTTTGTTATTTTGTATTTTTTAACTGTGGTAATATGATAGTTTACTTTGTTCTTCACAAAATTCAATAGAGTTTTTCTATTTATACCAACAAATTTTAGCTTTATTACTACAAATGAATTTTTATATTTCATAGACTAATAAAATATAATAAAGTGTATTGTACCAATTTGATTTGAAATGTGTTTCTAATTACATTCTTTATATTAAACACTAATAATAACTTTGAAATTATAAAATTTGTCGAAAAATAAATGTTTATTCTATCTTAAATCAATTAAAACAGGGGTGGGAAAACTTTTTCTATGGAGGGCCACATTGAAAACTTGATAGTTATCGGCGGGCCAAATATATATTTTGTCTACTTAAATTACAATTTACAACGTATGAAAATATGAATTAATGATAACAATCATGTATATGTCATTTTATTACACACCCACTCTTTATTGCACATGCACATTACATTTTAAAATACGAACTATATCAGTTACTAATTTGGTAATTAGACTTAACTATTCGTAATTTTTTCAACAAAAGTTTAATAATTATCAAGACAAAGGAACTTAATTTACCTACAAGCTGACCACAGAGTACAATTATAGTTAATGAGAGGTTTGTAACTGTTCACAATTTTGGATAATGATCTTGAAGTGTGGAACCCATTTACTAGTTATGATCCACATGACTGCATTTCATTGCAGTCAGTCAACAACTATCTGTTCTTAGATTTCTTGATTTTGATACAAAAAAACGCTTGCTCACAAATGTATCTGGACCCAAATAGTGACAAAAGCTTGGCAGCAAATGCCGTTGCTGGCAAACATCATGAAAACTCAAGCAAAAGTACTGACTAGAACTTCTCATCAAGCAGCTCTAACTAATATTATGGAGCCATAAAACCGATTTAATCTCCATAGTTTCAACTCAAATAATCTGAATACAATTTCAAAAATATAGCAAAAACTCTAAAGAAAGAAAATTAACATCGACATAGGACCGGAATATATACAATTATACATGTATATGGGCCGCATAGTTTACTCTGACGGGCCGCATGTGGCCCGCGGGCCGTAGTTTGCCCACCCCTGAATTAAAAGAATCTTTTTCAAATATTTATTAAACAAAATTAATTTAATATTACATTAATCCTCATTCAATTTCCTTTATTTTGATATATAAGATATTTAATTTATCAAAATAACTTTCTTAAAAATAAGTCATAAGAATGACTTCATATAGTTTTGTCAACGTGAGGCTTGTCATCATAGACAAATATTAACTAAGACAAAAATGCTCTAATTAAAAAAAACTTTTGCAAGAATTTGGAGAATGACAGTTACTGGTCAACTAAACTAAGTAAAATAAATGAATTCCTTACACACAAATAAACATCTTATACAAAGAAGTTAATATAAAAGTAATAATTTAAAAGCAAAATATATACCAGATCTTTAAGGTGAGATGCTAGAACTGTATTTTCATATGCAGATAACAAGACTTTGACAAATCCAAGAGCTGCTTTAGTAACTTCTCTGGTCTTTGATGCTAACAGTAAACAAGCATTATCAATCAAGTTGTCTATTACTAATCCTGTCAGTTTCCCTTTGAAATTGAAAATATTTTAATATAAATTGTAATTAATAAAACTTAAAAACAAACAATTAAGGATCATTATTTAAATAAAAAAGTAAACAAAAATATTATAAAAAATAATTATTAAATATGTTGTGTGGATAGTATTTATCTTTAGAAATGAAAGAAGGTAAATGAATTAAATTAAGGATGTCTTGTCAGGTAGTAATAACAAAAGACTATAAACATTTTGTTATAATTTTAAAGGGGAAAGAAAAAAATGACTGAACAATACATGATTACAAGAAATAAACAATACTCTATCTGTATTGAAACACATCTATAGTAGTTGTGCTAATATATTTTTTTATATTAATATGCTACCTTTAAATTTGAAGACAATGTGTGTCAAGGCTATCACTGTGGCACTAATCATGTGAACAGAGCCAGCCAAACCAGCCATCACATTCCTTACAAAAACTCTGAGATTTTCTGAGAATAAAAACAAAATCTTTTAGTAGCAAAATATGCATGTGTGTTGGTGAGGAAAAAAAATGAACATAGCTCAATAAATCTCAATAATAAGATTTTGTCTATGAAAATCAGAATGACTTCAACCTCTAACGCAAAAAGAAAGGAAACTCATGTAACAGTAAGCCACTACAATGACCTTACAGGTACATTTTATTTTATTATGGATGTCAAACTGGAATTTTTCAAAATACAGTAGAAGTCCGATAATCCGGCACGTTCGGGACCGGCTCAATCCGGACTACCGAAAATTCCGGTCTATCGGGCGGTAATTATAAGAACAATTAGGTTAATAATTAAACTACAAATACATACAACAAAGTTTATTTTACATTTCAAAAGAGATAAACTTATTTAGTGATTCTGCAGCTTCTGCCCAGCTGATTTTTTCCTTTTCTTTTGTTTCGGCATCTGAGTCACTTTCTTCAAGATTTTGAGTAGGCTGAGGGTTTACTACAATGTTGATAATATCCAGATCGGTTAGTTCTTGTCCAACAGGCTCATTCTCTTTGATTAGAAGCCACTTCCGGATGATCCCAAACTATCCCGAAAACTTCCGAATAGCTCTCGAGTGTTTTTATTTGCTTTAAAGACACACTTTTGGAGAAAACCAAAATTTTACAATTTTCTGGAGTGATGCCGGACTATCGGGCATTCCGGACTGTTGGATGCCGGACTAATGGACTTCTACTGTATTTTTAAATTTAAGTTTTGATTGTTATTGGTAATATTTCTTAACACTAACTTTCGTTACACAAATTGCAGAGAAAACTTAAAATACCATTTTCAGACCAATCAGGATGCCACCTGATATAAGTCTCAGCCATTATTATTAAAAGTTCAAAGGCTACAGTTCTTGCTTTTGATCCTATTTCTTTTGTACACAAGATAGCCTGAAAATTTGAAAAAAATATGACTTTAAGCTTCTGAACATTTTTGATGAAGAGGTCTAGTGAAAATAATGAAGGAATTTGTACCTCAGGTAATGTTGACTGGAAAAACTCCATGTTTTTTTGCATCAAATTTTTGTACACCAGAATTAAACATCTAAGACGAGGCTGTAAGCAAAAAGATAAATTATGGAGTGTAACTTAAATCAATTTTACAAAGTAAATGTAAAACTTGTTATGAAAATTGTGGTTAGCAATGCATTGAAGATAATTGAAAATTACTCACAGCTTTGGACGATGGACTAGATTTAGATAAAGACATTAACAAGGTTTCACTGATTTGTTTCAAATTTGATAGAAGTAGCTCTTTACAATAAACTGTATCACTTTTAATGATTTCTTCTAAGATACGATAAGATTTCTTTTGTATGGTTTTTTCTTCAGACTGTAGATAGATTGATTAAAATACATGAGATTATGGGATATATTCATTGAATTTATAGATCAAGACTATTAACTATTGTAAAATTTTTAAAAATGTGTCATTTTAAAATAAGCAAACAGCAAATCAAATAATTTATTTTAGATGGTAGATTTCAAGGCAGAGATTATAGAACAATACTAATTCCAAAACATTTAAAAATTATCTAAAGCAACATTAAACAAAAAAGAATGCAGTAAAAATATACGTTAATGTATTATATATAAAGCCTACCGATAATTCCAATAAACACATATCAAATATTTTTTTCAAATTTTTCCCATCAGCATAAGGAACCATGGCCATCACCAGATCCAACAATGCAATGCTTAAAAAAAAAAAGAGCGATAAGTAAATCACCATATTAGATATTAAAAAAATAACAGCTGGTGAGGTCAACTTTAAATAAGTCTATCAAATCGCTTCAGGGATCTTTTCACCCAGCCTCCATTTCAAACTTATATTTATCTGCAACTAAAAAAGCAAATATATTTTATTACTTTGCCAACATAGAGGACATGTACAAGTTGTTTAAAATGATTCAATTGAACTATTTCATTTAAAAAAAAAAAAAAAAAGAAACATGTTAAGGTATGTTTAGAAATATAGTGTATTGTGAAAATAACAGGAGGTCAGCAGAACTAAAGTACAAATTAATGCTATAAATATATCATCAAGTTTTACAAAGTCATTATCCATTATAAACATGTCAAATGGCTGCACCTTTCTGTACATGTACTAGGTAAGTTTGTATAATAATAAATACAAAAGTCAAGAATAACTTACTTTCGAAAACCTTTAGCATCCAGATTCATTTTATCTAAACATTTATCTAGAAATGTTAATATTAGCTGAGAAGTAGAAAGAAAAATTAACAATGCGTTAAATATACAAGAAAATAATTATCCTTATTTAAGTGATAATTACTAATAATAATATATAAAGATGAAATTACCTTTTCATCAGTTACTAACAAATACTTTTTTATTGTTTCCAGAGCAGCCAGTCTAATGCCATCATTGGATGTATTTTCATCAGTGAATAAGTTAAATAATATGGGCAAATAGTTTTTGGCAAACCGGCCGATTTCTTTTTTATCTGCTTCTAAATTTAAAAAAAAAAAGATTTAATGCATAAATATTTCAAAATATTGTGAAATAATATATTTGTAATCTATAAAATTATTTCACATCTAATTAAGAATAATAAAATTAAAATCTTTTCAAAAACATACCATTCTCTATGCAGCAAGAAATAAGTGATCTTAAAGCAGCCATAATATCCATTTGTAAGTCTTCTCTTTCACTTAATGCTGTACCTAAAGTTTTAGCCACAGCCTGAAAGCTCTAAAAAAAACATTTTTTTGTTAATCTTTCTTTAAAAATTACATTTCTTTCCACTTTTTAAAAAGTAAATTACGAGGGAAAAAAATGAATAAAATTTTTGTGACAAACTTTTGTAATATCTGTTGGATGATCACAAAATCCTTTCAGCAATGACCATATTTGAAAATGTAAAGTATCATAGATTTTGGATTCTGCAATTCTCCTTTCCTTTGACAATTGATCAGCTAAAAAACAAAAACATGTAACTATATGTTTTTATTTGTCAAATACAAATTTTAACTTTTCAGAGATAACAGCACTTGATTAAATACTAACTTAAAGCAAGATGTTCAGAATAATACCTTTTATTTTAAACTTGGCAGCTAGTGGTAAAAAGTAGGATGCAAAAAAATGTAATTCAGTGTGCGTAACATTATCTCTCAACAATGGTAAAAGCCAGCCTCTTGGAAACTCTAAATTATCACTGAAATAAAAACAATACATATATACATTAAGGGTGTGAAGCAGACCCTTATTTTATCAATGTCAAGATCTTTATTTAAAAAAAGCTTTCTCTTAGTACATTATAAGATTAATTTAAAAATTCACTTACTTTTCTCCAGTGATACCTAGTGGAATAGCCTCTAAAACTAAAGAAGGGCCCATTGCCTTGACAGCATTTCCAATAGCATAATCCATTTCACCTTTGAAGGAAAAGTGAGGAGTATCTCTTAACTCACCCATTGATGTCAAACACTGGTGAAAATGATATAAATTTTTCAACTTTTAAAGTTGATCAAATTCTTATCAAGTTAAATCAAACTGTTTTCTTAAAAGATGATAAAATTTCAATGAATTTATTTTATCGCAAAACATGGTCCTGCTGGTAGAGCACTTGACTGTTAACCCAGAATTTCTGTGTTTGTACCTAGTTACAAAATTCTGGATTTTATTTAGGCTCTGGTGAAAATTCACTCAGCTTTTAATAGGTACCTGGCTTAAGTTGAGGAAGTATAGGCAGCAGGGCATTGTGCCTTTTCATTCTTACAATTCCTTAATGAAACAGATGAATTAAAAAACTTCATCTGCCATGTGAACTTTGTTTTTCAAAAACTTCCTTAATTACAGTATCAGTTTATTAAGAAATGTGTATTCCTGTGTCTGGATTAGTTAATGTTTCGTTACTTAAATATTGTATTTTATCAGAAGTTGAAAATATTTTATGAATTATTGATAAAGTAACTTTCATTTCAACCAATTATAAGACTGAAAGAAGATAAATTATTTGTACAAGTTTTATCATATGTCAACTCACCATTAGCAAAGATCTGGGTGCAATCTTTCCCAAAACCTTTCAGAAAAAATTAAATATAAAAATAATATTTACCCTTTTAGTACATTAATATTAGTTATACCGTCTCATTAAAGCTAGTCATTTTTTTAAACTTCCTAAATATTGATGACCTTTAAATTAAAGTAACTAAAATAATTTAATGAATAATAAGATATGGCAAAATTTTTTACAAAAAGTGAATAAAAAAACTGAATTGTATGTAAGTTATGATATGATGCAATATATAAACATTTCCAAAACATACATTACTTTTGAGTTAAAAATAGATTAGCTTTTAAAAACTGTTTGAAAACAAAGTTAATTCTAACATTAGTTCTAGAATTATTTTTTTTTAAATTGTTTTAACAATAAAAATGTTTCTGGCCTCACAACTACATATATGAGTGAACCTTGAATATAATTTCAAACTAAATTATAGCCCATTTTAAATGAGCTTAATGACTACACTGTATGAACAAAACGTAAAACAAGGCTTTAGATAAACATTAAAAGAAAATTATTCTCACCAAGAAAGCAGCTGACCACAATTGGAATACTAATGACCACACTGAACAAAATTGGTAGCTCAAGCTAGTTTCCAGTGTCTTGATTAACTTCTGTGCACAAGTCTTTAATGTGTTACTATTTGTGGCTTTCTCAACATCAATGCAGCTTTGTAATAATGTCTGATTTGAATTAAAAAGAATGGACAAATACAGTAAAAAATTGGAATCCATACTGCATTAGACATGGGCTCAAAAATTAACAAGGAATAAAAGGAACTGAGAGAAGCTTGTCAGTGAGCATGACAGTAGTATGAGGGTTGTTGATGACAGTAGTATGAGGGTTGTTGGTGACAGTAGTATGAGGGTTGTTGGTGACAGTAGTATGAGGGTTGTTGGTGACAGTAGTATGAGGGTTGTTGGTGACAGTAATATGAGGGTTGTTGGTGACAGTAGTATGAGGGTTGTTGGTGACAGTAGTATGAGGGTTGTTGGTGACAGTAGTATGAGGGTTGTTGGTGACAGTAGTATGAGGGTTGTTGGTGACAGTAGTATGAGGGTTGTTGGTGACAGTAGTATGAGGGTTGTTGGTGACAGTAGTATGAGGGTTGTTGGTGACAGTAGTATGAGGGTTGTTGGTGACAGTAGTATGAGGGTTGTTGTGTGACAGTAGTATGAGGGTTGTTGGTGACAGTAGTATGAGGGTTGTTGGTGACAGTAGTATGAGGGTTGTTGGTGACAGTAGTATGAGGGTTGTTGGTGACAGTAGTATGAGGGTTGTTGGTGACAGTAGTATGAGGGTTGTTGGTGACAGTAGTATGAGGGTTGTTGGTGACAGTAGTATGAGGGTTGTTGGTGACAGTAACAGTAGTATGAGGGTTGTTGGTGACAGTAACAGTAGTATGAGGGTTGTTGGTGACAGCAGTATGAGGGTTGTTGGTGACAGCAGTATGAGGGTTGTTGGTGACAGTAGTATGAGGGTTGTTGGTGACAGTAGTATGAGGGTTGTTGGTGACAGTAGTATGAGGGTTGTTGGTGACAGTAGTATGAGGGTTGTTGGTGACAGTAGTATGAGGGTTGTTGGTGACAGTAGTATGAGGGTTGTTGGTGACAGTAGTATGAGGGTTGTTGGTGACAGTAGTATGAGGGTTGTTGGTGACAGTAGTATGAGGGTTGTTGGTGACAGTAGTATGAGGGTTGTTGGTGACAGTAGTATGAGGGTTGTTGGTGACAGTAGTATGAGGGTTGTTGGTGACAGTAGTATGAGGGTTGTTGGTGACAGTAACAGTAGTATGAGGGTTGTTGGTGAGTGGCTGTAGTATGAGGGTTGTTGGTGACAGTAACAGTAGTATGAGGGTTGTTGGTGACAGCAGTATGAGGGTTGTTGGTGACAGCAGTATGAGGGTTGTTGGTGACAGCAGTATGAGGGTTGTTGGTGACAGCAGTATGAGGGTTGTTGGTGACAGTAGTATGAGGGTTGTTGGTGACAGTAGTATGAGGGTTGTTGGTGACAGTAGTATGAGGGTTGTTGGTGACAGTAGTATGAGGGTTGTTGGTGACAGTAGTATGAGGGTTGTTGGTGACAGTAGTATGAGGGTTGTTGGTGACAGTAGTATGAGGGTTGTTGGTGACAGTAGTATGAGGGTTGTTGGTGACAGTAGTATGAGGGTTGTTGGTGACAGTAACAGTAGTATGAGGGTTGTTGGTGAGTGGCTGTAGTATGAGGGTTGTTGGTGACAGTAACAGTAGTATGAGGGTTCTTGGTGACAGTAGTATGAGGGTTGTTGGTGACAGTAGTATGAGGGTTGTTGGTGACAGTAGTATGAGGGTTGTTGGTGACAGTAGTATGAGGGTTGTTGGTGACAGTAGTATGAGGGTTGTTGGTGACAGTAGTATGAGGGTTGTTGGTGACAGTAGTATGAGGGTTGTTGGTGACAGTAGTATGAGGGTTGTTGGTGACAGTAGTATGAGGGTTGTTGGTGACAGTAGTATGAGGGTTGTTGGTGACAGTAGTATGAGGGTTGTTGGTGACAGTAGTATGAGGGTTGTTGGTGACAGTAGTATGAGGGTTGTTGGTGACAGCAGTATGAGGGTTGTTGGTGACAGTAGTATGAGGGTTGTTGGTGACAGCAGTATGAGGGTTGTTGGTGACAGTAGTATGAGGGTTGTTGGTGACAGTAGTATGAGGGTTGTTGGTGACAGTAGTATGAGGGTTGTTGGTGACAGTAGTATGAGGGTTGTTGGTGACAGTAGTATGAGGGTTGTTGATGACAGTAGTATGAGGGTTGTTGGTGACAGTAGTATGAGGGTTGTTGGTGACAGTAGTATGAGGGTTGTTGGTGACAGTAGTATGAGGGTTGTTGGTGACAGTAGTATGAGGGTTGTTGGTGACAGCAGTATGAGGGTTGTTGGTGACAGTAGTATGAGGGTTGTTGGTGACAGTAGTATGAGGGTTGTTGGTGACAGTAGTATGAGGGTTGTTGGTGACAGTAGTATGAGGGTTGTTGGTGACAGTCGTATGAGGGTTGTTGGTGACAGTAGTATGAGGGTTGTTGGTGACAGTAGTATGAGGGTTGTTGGTGACAGTAGTATGAGGGTTGTTGGTGACAGTAGTATGAGGGTTGTTGGTGACAGTAGTATGAGGGTTGTTGGTGACAGTAGTATGAGGGTTGTTGGTGACAGTAGTATGAGGGTTGTTGGTGACAATAGTATGAGGGTTGTTGGTGACAGTAGTATGAGGGTTGTTGGTGACAGCAGTATGAGGGTTGTTGGTGACAGTAGTATGAAGGTGGTTGGTGACAGTAACAGTAGTATGAGGGTTGTTGGTGACAGCAGTATGAGGGTTGTTGGTGACAGTAGTATGAGGGTTGTTGGTGACAGTAGTATGAGGGTTGTTGGTGACAGTCGTATGAGGGTTGTTGGTGACAGTAGTATGAGGGTTGTTGATGACAGTAGTATGAGGGTTGTTGGTGACAGTAGTATGAGGGTTGTTGGTGACAGTAGTATGAGGGTTGTTGGTGACAGTAGTATGAGGGTTGTTGGTGACAGTAGTATGAGGGTTGTTGGTGACAGTAGTATGAGGGTTGTTGGTGACAGTAGTATGAGGGTTGTTGGTGAGTGACAGTAGTATGAGGGTTGTTGGTGACAGACAGTAGTATGAGGGTTGTTGGTGAGTGACAGTAGTATGAGGGTTGTTGGTGACAGTGACAGTAGTATGAGGGTTGTTGGTGACAGTGACAGTAGTATGAGGGTTGTTGGTGAGTGACAGTAGTATGAGGGTTGTTGGTGACAGTAGTATGAGGGTTGTTGGTGACAGTAGTATGAGGGTTGTTGTTGGTGACAGTAGTATGAGGGTTGTTGGTGACAGTAGTATGAGGGTTGTTGGTGACAGTAGTATGAGGGTTGTTGGTGACAGTAGTATGAGGGTTGTTGGTGACAGTAGTATGAGGGTTCTTGGTGACAGCAGTATGAGGGTTGTTGGTGACAGTAGTATGAGGGTTGTTGGTGACAGTAGTATGAGGGTTGTTGGTGACAGTAGTATGAGGGTTGTTGGTGACAGTAGTATGAGGGTTGTTGGTGACAGTAGTATGAGGGTTGTTGGTGACAGTAGTATGAGGGTTGTTGGTGACAGTAGTATGAGGGTTGTTGGTGACAGTAGTATGAGGGTTGTTGGTGACAGTAGTATGAGGGTTGTTGGTGACAGTAGTATGAGGGTTCTTGGTGACAGCAGTATGAGGGTTCTTGGTGACAGCAGTATGAGGGTTGTTGGTGACAGTAGTATGAGGGTTGTTGGTGACAGTAGTATGAGGGTTGTTGGTGACAGTGACGGTAGTGTGAGGGTTGTTGGTGACAGTGACGGTAGTGTGAGGGTTGTTGGTGACAGTAGTATGAGGGTAGTTGGTGACAGTAGTATGAGGGTTGTTGGTGACAGTAGTATGAGGGTTGTTGGTGACAGTGGTATGAGGGTTGTTAGTGACAGTAGTATGAGGGTTGTTAGTGACAGTAGTATGAGGGTTGTTGGTGACAGTGACAGTAGTATGAGGGTTGTTGGTGACACTGACAGTAGTATGAGGGTTGTTGGTGACAGTGACAGTAGTATGAGGGTTGTTGGTGAGTGACAGTAGTATGAGGGTTGTTGGTGAGTGACTGTAGTATGAGGGTTGTTGGTGACAGTGACGGTAGTATGAGGGTTGTTGGTGACAGTGACGGTAGTATGAGGGTTGTTGGTGAGTGACAGTAGTATGAGGGTTGTTGGTGACAGTGACAGTAGTATGAGGGTTGTTGGTGACAGTGACAGTAGTATGAGGGTTGTTGGTGAGTGACAGTAGTATGAGGGTTGTTGGTGACAGTGACAGTAGTATGAGGGTTGTTGGTGACAGTGACAGTAGTATGAGGGTTGTTGGTGACAGTGACGGTAGTATGAGGGTTGTTGGTGACAGCGACAGTAGTATGAGGGTTGTTGGTGACAGTAACGGTAGTATGAGGGTTGTTGGTGACAGTGACAGTAGTTTGAGGGTTGTTGGTGACAGTGACAGTAGTAAGAGGGTTGTTGGTGAATGCGACAGTAGTATGAGGGTTGTTGGTGACAGTGACGGTAGTATGAGGGTTGTTGGTGACAGTAGTATGAGGGTTGTTGGTGAGTGACAGTAGTATGAGGGTTGTTGGTGAGTGACAGTAATATGAGGGTTGTTGGTGACAGTAGTATGAGGGTTGTTGGTGACAGCGACAGTAGTATGAGGGTTGTTGGTGACAGTGACAGTAGTATGAGGGTTGTTGGTGACAGTGACAGTAGTATGAGGGTTGTTGGTGAGTGACAGTAGTATGAGGGTTGTTGGTGACAGTAGTATGAGGGTTGTTGGTGACAGTAACAGTAGTATGCGGGTTGTTGGTGACAGTAGTATGAGGGTTGTTGGTGACAGTAACAGTAGTATGAGGGTTGTTGGTAAGTAACTGTAGTATGAGGGTTGTTGGTGACAGTAGTATGAGGGTTGTTGGTGACAGTAGTATGAGGGTTGTTGGTGACAGTAACAGTAGTATGAGGGTTGTTGGTGACAGCAGTATGAGGGTTGTTGGTGACAGTAGTATGAAGGTTGTTGGTGACAGTCGTTTGAGGGTTGTTGGTGACAGTAGTATGAGGGTTGTTGATGACAGTAGTATGAGGGTTGTTGGTGACAGTAGTATGAGGGTTGTTGGTGACAGTAGTATGAGGGTTGTTGGTGACAGTAGTATGAGGGTTGTTGGTGACAGTGACAGTAGTATGAGGGTTGTTGGTGACAGCGACAGTAGTATGAGGGTTGTTGGTGACAGTAGTATGAGGGTTGTTGGTGACAGCGACAGTAGTATGAGGGTTGTTGGTGACACTGTATGAGGGTTGTTGGTGACAGTAGTATGAGGGTTGTTGGTGACAGTAGTATGAGGGTTGTTGGTGACAGTAGTATGAGGGTTGTTGGTGACAGTAGTATGAGGGTTGTTGGTGACAGTAGTATGAGGGTTGTTGGTGACAGTAGTATGAGGGTTGTTGGTGACAGTAGTATGAGGGTTGTTGGTGACAGTAGTATGAGGGTTGTTGGTGACAGTAGTATGAGGGTTGTTGGTGACAGTAGTATGAGGGTTGTTGGTGACAGTAGTATGAGGGTTGTTGGTGACAGTAGTATGAGGGTTGTTGTGCGACAGTAGTATGAGGGTTGTTGGTGACAGTAGTATGAGGGTTGTTGGTGACAGTAGTATGAGGGTTGTTGGTGACAGTAGTATGAGGGTTGTTGGTGACAGTACAATGAGGGTTGTTGGTGAGTGACAGTAGTATGAGGGTTGTTGGTGACAGTAGTATGAGGGTTGTTGGTGACAGTAGTATGAGGGTTGTTGGTGACAGTAGTATGAGGGTTGTTGGTGACAGTAGTATGAGGGTTGTTGGTGACAGTAGTATGAGGGTTGTTGGTGACAGTAGTATGAGGGTTGTTGGTGACAGTAGTATGAGGGTTGTTGGTGACAGTAGTATGAGGGTTGTTGGTGACAGTGAGTATGAGGGTTGTTGGTGACAGTAGTATGAGGGTTGTTGGTGACAGTAGTATGAGGGTTGTTGGTGACAGTAGTATGAGGGTTGTTGGTGACAGTCGTATGAGGGTTGTTGGTGACAGTAGTATGAGGGTTGTTGATGACAGTAGTATGAGGGTTGTTGGTGACAGTAGTAGTATGAGGGTTGTTGGTGACAGCAGTATGAGGGTTGTTGGTGACAGTAGTATGAAGGTTGTTGGTGACAGTAGTATGAGGGTTGTTGGTGACAGTGACAGTAGTATGAGGGTTGTTGGTGACAGTGACAGTAGTATGAGGGTTGTTGGTGACAGTGACAGTAGTATGAGGGTTGTTGGTGAGTGACAGTAGTATGAGGGTTGTTGGTGACAGTGACAGTAGTATGAGGGTTGTTGGTGACAGCGACAGTAGTATGAGGGTTGTTGGTGACAGTAGTATGAGGGTTGTTGGTGACAGCGACAGTAGTATGAGGGTTGTTGGTGACACTGTATGAGGGTTGTTGGTGACAGTAGTATGAGGGTTGTTGGTGACAGTAGTATGAGGGTTGTTGGTGACAGTAGTATGAGGGTTGTTGGTGAGTGACAGTAGTATGAGGGTTGTTGGTGACAGTAGTATGAGGGTTGTTGGTGAGTGACAGTAGTATGAGGGTTGTTGGTGACAGTAGTATGAGGGTTGTTGGTGACAGTAGTATGAGGGTTGTTGGTGACAGTAGTAGTATGAGGGTTGTTGGTGACAGTAGTATGAGGGTTGTTGGTGACAGTAGTATGAGGGTTGTTGGTGACAGTAACAGTAGTATGAGGGTTCTTGGTGACAGCAGTATGAGGGTTGTTGGTGACAGCAGTATGAGGGTTGTTGGTGACAGTAGTATGAGGGTTGTTGGTGACAGTAGTATGAGGGTTGTTGGTGACAGTAGTATGAGGGTTGTTGGTGACAGTAGTATGAGGGTTGTTGGTGACAGTAGTATGAGGGTTGCTGGTGACAGTAGTATGAGGGTTGTTGGTGACAGTAGTATGAGGGTTGTTGGTGACAGTAGTATGAGGGTTGTTGGTGACAGTAGTATGAGGGTTGTTGGTGACAGTAGTATGAGGGTTGTTGGTGACAGTAGTATGAGGGTTGTTGGTGACAGTAGTATGAGGGTTGTTGGTGACAGTAGTATGAGGGTTGTTGGTGACAGTAGTATGAGGGTTGTTGGTGACAGTAGTATGAGGGTTGTTGGTGACAGTAGTATGAGGGTTGTTGGTGACAGTAGTATGAGGGTTGTTGGTGACAGTAGTATGAGGGTTGTTGGTGACAGTAGTATGAGGGTTGTTGGTGACAGTAGTATGAGGGTTGTTGGTGACAGTGACAGTAGTATGAGGGTTGTTGGTGACAGCAGTATGAGGGTTGTTGGTGACAGCAGTATGAGGGTTGTTGGTGACAGCAGTATGAGGGTTGTTGGTGACAGTAGTATGAGGGTTGTTGGTGACAGTAGTATGAGGGTTGTTGGTGACAGTAGTATGAGGGTTGTTGGTGACAGTAGTATGAGGGTTGTTGGTGACAGTAGTATGAGGGTTGTTGGTGACAGTAGTATGAGGGTTGTTGGTGACAGTAGTATGAGGGTTGTTGGTGACAGTAGTATGAGGGTTGTTGGTGACAGTAGTATGAGGGTTGTTGGTGACAGTAACAGTAGTATGAGGGTTGTTGGTGAGTGACAGTAGTATGAGGGTTGTTGGTGACAGTAACAGTAGTATGAGGGTTGTTGGTGACAGCAGTATGAGGGTTGTTGGTGACAGTAGTATGAAGGTTGTTGGTGACAGTAGTATGAGGGTTGTTGGTGACAGTGACAGTAGTATGAGGGTTGTTGGTGACAGTAGTATGAGGGTTGTTGGTGACAGTAGTATGAGGGTTGTTGGTGACAGTAGTATGAGGGTTGTTGGTGACAGTAGTATGAGGGTTGTTGGTGACAGTAGTATGAGGGTTGTTGGTGACAGTAGTATGAGGGTTGTTGGTGACAGTAGTATGAGGGTTGTTGGTGACAGTGACAGTAGTATGAGGGTTGTTGGTGAGTGACAGTAGTATGAGGGTTGTTGGTGACAGTAGTATGAGGGTTGTTGGTGACAGTAGTATGAGGGTTGTTGGTGACAGTAGTATGAGGGTTGTTGGTGACAGTAGTATGAGGGTTGTTGGTGACAGTAGTATGAGGGTTGTTGGGTGACAGTAGTATGAGGGTTGTTGGTGACAGCAGTATGAGGGTTGTTGGTGACAGTCGTATGAGGGTTGTTGGTGACAGTGACAGTAGTATGAGGGTTGTTGGTGAGTGACAGTAGTATGAGGGTTGTTGGTGACAGTGACAGTAGTATGAGGGTTGTTGGTGACAGTAGTATGAGGGTTGTTGGTGACAGTAGTATGAGGGTTGTTGGTGACAGTAGTATGAGGGTTGTTGGTGACAGTAGTATGAGGGTTGTTGGTGACAGTAGTATGAGGGTTGTTGGTGACAGTAGTATGAGGGTTGTTGGTGACAGTAGTATGAGGGTTGTTGGTGACAGTAGTATGAGGGTTGTTGGTGACAGTAGTATGAGGGTTGTTGGTGACAGTAGTATGAGGGTTGTTGGTGACAGTAGTATGAGGGTTGTTGGTGAGTGACAGTAGTATGAGGGTTGTTGGTGACAGTGACAGTAGTATGAGGGTTGTTGGTGAGTGACAGTAGTATGAGGGTTGTTGGTGACAGTGACAGTAGTATGAGGGTTGTTGGTGACAGCGACAGTAGTATGAGGGTTGTTGGTGACAGCGACAGTAGTATGAGGGTTGTTGGTGACAGTGACAGTAGTATGAGGGTTGTTGGTGACAGTGACAGTAGTATGAGGGTTGTTGGTGACAGTAGTATGAGGGTTGTTGGTGACAGTGACAGTAGTATGAGGGTTGTTGGTGACAGTGACAGTAGTATGAGGGTTGTTGGTGACAGTAGTATGAGGGTTGTTGGTGACAGCGACAGTAGTATGAGGGTTGTTGGTGACAGTAATATGAGGGTGTTGGTGACAGCGACAGTAGTATGAGGGTTGTTGGTGACAGTAGTATGAGGGTTGTTGGTGACAGCAACAGTAGTATGAGGGTTGTTGGTGACAGTAGTATGAGGGTTGTTGGTGACAGTAACAGTAGTATGAGGGTTGTTGGTGACAGTAACAGTAGTATGAGGGTTGTTGGACAGTGACAGTAGTATGAGGGTTGTTGGTGACAGTGACAGTAGTATGAGGGTTGTTGGTGACAGTGACAGTAGTATGAGGGTTGTTGGTGACAGTGACGGTAGTATGAGGGTTGTTGGTGACAGTAGTATGAGGGTTGTTGGTGACAGTAGTATGAGGGTTGTTGGTGACAGTAGTATGAGGGTTGTTGGTGACAGTGACGGTAGTGTGAGGGTTGTTGGTGACAGTAGTATGAGGGTAGTTGGTGACAGTAGTATGAGGGTTGTTGGTGACAGTAGTATGAGGGTTGTTGGTGACAGTAGTATGAGGGTTGTTGGTGACAGTAGTATGAGGGTTGTTGGTGACAGTGGTATGAGGGTTGTTAGTGACAGTAGTATGAGGGTTGTTGGTGACAGTGACAGTAGTATGAGGGTTGTTGGTGACACTGACAGTAGTATGAGGGTTGTTGGTGACAGTGACAGTAGTATGAGGGTTGTTGGTGACAGTGACAGTAGTATGAGGGTTGTTGGTGAGTGACAGTAGTATGAGGGTTGTTGGTGACAGTGACGGTAGTATGAGGGTTGTTGGTGACAGTGACGGTAGTATGAGGGTTGTTGGTGACAGTGACGGTAGTATGAGGGTTGTTGGTGAGTGACAGTAGTATGAGGGTTGTTGGTGACAGTGACAGTAGTATGAGGGTTGTTGGTGACAGTGACAGTAGTATGAGGGTTGTTGGTGAGTGACAGTAGTATGAGGGTTGTTGGTGACAGTGACAGTAGTATGAGGGTTGTTGGTGACAGTGACAGTAGTATGAGGGTTGTTGGTGACAGTGACAGTAGTATGAGGGTTGTTGGTGACAGCGACAGTAGTATGAGGGTTGTTGGTGACAGTAACGGTAGTATGAGGGTTGTTGGTGACAGTGACAGTAGTTTGAGGGTTGTTGGTGACAGTGACAGTAGTAAGAGGGTTGTTGGTGAATGCGACAGTAGTATGAGGGTTGTTGGTGACAGTGACGGTAGTATGAGGGTTGTTGGTGACAGTAGTATGAGGGTTGTTGGTGAGTGACAGTAGTATGAGGGTTGTTGGTGAGTGACAGTAATATGAGGGTTGTTGGTGACAGAAGTATGAGGGTTGTTGATGACAGCGACAGTAGCATGAGGGTTGTTGGTGACAGCGACAGTAGTATGAGGGTTGTTGGTGACTGTGACAGTAGTATGAGGGGTGTTGGTGAGTGACAGTAGTATGAGGGTTGTTGGTGACAGTAGTATGAGGGTTGTTGGTGACAGTAACAGTAGTATACGGGTTGTTGGTGACAGTAGTATGAGGGTTGTTGGTGACAGTAACAGTAGTATGAGGGTTGTTGGTAAGTAACTGTAGTATGAGGGTTGTTGGTGACAGTAGTATGAGGGTTGTTGGTGACAGTAACAGTAGTATGAGGGTTCTTGGTGACAGCAGTATGAGGGTTGTTGTTGACAGTAGTATGAGGGTTGTTGGTGACAGTAACAGTAGTATGAGGGTTGTTGGTGACAGCAGTATGAGGGTTGTTGGTGACAGTAGTATGAGGGTTGTTGGTGACAGTAGTATGAGGGTTGTTGGTGACAGTCGTTTGAGGGTTGTTGGTGACAGTAGTATGAGGGTTGTTGATGACAGTAGTATGAGGGTTGTTGGTGACAGTAGTATGAGGGTTGTTGGTGACAGTAGTATGAGGGTTGTTGGTGACAGTAGTATGAGGGTTGTTGGTGACAGTGACAGTAGTATGAGGGTTGTTGGTGACAGCGACAGTAGTATGAGGGTTGTTGGTGACACTGTATGAGGGTTGTTGGTGACAGCGACAGTAGTATGAGGGTTGTTGGTGACACTGTATGAGGGTTGTTGGTGACAGTAGTATGAGGGTTGTTGGTGACAGTAGTATGAGGGTTGTTGGTGACAGTAGTATGAGGGTTGTTGGTGACAGTAACAGTAGTATGAGGGTTGTTGGTGAGTGGCTGTAGTATGAGGGTTGTTGGTGACAGTAACAGTAGTATGAGGGTTCTTGGTGACAGCAGTATGAGGGTTGTTGGTGACAGCAGTATGAGGGTTGTTGGTGACAGTAGTATGAGGGTTGTTGGTGACAGTAGTATGAGGGTTGTTGGTGACAGTAGTATGAGGGTTGTTGGTGACAGTAGTATGAGGGTTGTTGGTGACAGTAGTATGAGGGTTGTTGGTGACAGTAGTATGAGGGTTGTTGGTGGTGACAGTAGTATGAGGGTTGTTGGTGACAGTAGTATGAGGGTTGTTGGTGACAGTAGTATGAGGGTTGTTGGTGACAGTAGTATGAGGGTTGTTGGTGACAGTAGTATGAGGGTTGTTGGTGACAGTGACAGTAGTATGAGGGTTGTTGGTGAGTGACAGTAGTATGAGGGTTGTTGGTGACAGCAACAGTAGTATGAGGGTTGTTGGTGACAGCAGTATGAGGGTTGTTGGTGACAGTAGTATGAGGGTTGTTGGTGACAGTAGTATGAGGGTTGTTGGTGACAGTAGTATGAGGTTGTTGGTGACAGTAGTATGAGGGTTGTTGGTGACAGCACAGTAGTATGAGGGTTGTTGGTGACAGTAGTATGAGGGTTGTTGGTGACAGTGACAGTAGTATGAGGGTTGTTGTGACAGTGACAGTAGTATGAGGGTTGTTGGTGACAGTGACAGTAGTATGAGGGTTGTTGGTGACAGTGACAGTAGTATGAGGGTTGTTGGTGACAGTAGTATGAGGGTTGTTGGTGAGTGACAGTAGTATGAGGGTTGTTGGTGACAGTGACAGTAGTATGAGGGTTGTTGGTGACAGTAGTATGAGGGTTGTTGGTGACAGTAGTATGAGGGTTGTTGGTGACAGTAGTATGAGGGTTGTTGGTGACAGTAGTATGAGGGTTGTTGGTGACAGTAGTATGAGGGTTGTTGGTGACAGTAGTATGAGGGTTGTTGGTGACAGTAGTATGAGGGTTGTTGGTGACAGTAGTATGAGGGTTGTTGGTGACAGTAGTATGAGGGTTGTTGGTGACAGTAGTATGAGGGTTGTTGGTGACAGTAGTATGAGGGTTGTTGGTGACAGTAACAGTATATGAGGGTTGTTGGTGAGTGGCGTAGTATGAGGGTTGTTGGTGACAGTAGTATGAGGGTTGTTGGTGACAGTAGTATGAGGGTTGTTGGTGACAGCAGTATGAGGGTTGTTGGTGACAGCAGTATGAGGGTTGTTGGTGACAGCAGTATGAGGGTTGTTGGTGACAGTAGTACAGGGTTGTTGGTGACAGTAGTATGAGGGTTGTTGGTGACAGTAGTATGAGGGTTGTTGGTGACAGTAGTATGAGGGTTGTTGGTGACAGTAGTATGAGGGTTGTTGGTGACAGTAGTATGAGGGTTGTTGGTGACAGTAGTATGAGGGTTGTTGGTGACAGTAGTATGAGGGTTGTTGGTGACAGTGACAGTAGTATGAGGGTTGTTGGTGAGTGACAGTAGTATGAGGGTTGTTGGTGACAGTGACAGTAGTATGAGGGTTCTTGGTGACAGCAGTATGAGGGTTGTTGGTGACAGTAGTATGAGGGTTGTTGGTGACAGTAGTATGAGGGTTGTTGACAGTGACAGTAGTATGAGGGTTGTTGGTGACAGTAGTATGAGGGTTGTTGGTGACAGTAGTATGAGGGTTGTTGGTGACAGTAGTATGAGGGTTGTTGGTGACAGTAGTATGAGGGTTGTTGGTGACAGTAGTATGAGGGTTGTTGGTGACAGTAGTATGAGGGTTGTTGGTGACAGTAGTAGTATGAGGGTTGTTGGTGACAGTAGTATGAGGGTTGTTGGTGACAGTAGTATGAGGGTTGTTGGTGACAGTAGTATGAGGGTTGTTGGTGACAGTAACAGTAGTATGAGGGTTGTTGGTGACAGCAGTATGAGGGTTGTTGGTGACAGTAGTATGAAGGTTGTTGGTGACAGTAGTATGAGGGTTGTTGGTGACAGTAGTATGAGGGTTGTTGGTGACAGTAGTATGAGGGTTGTTGGTGACAGTAGTATGAGGGTTGTTGGTGACAGTGATGAGGGTTGTTGGTGACAGTAGTATGAGGGTTGTTGGTGACAGTAGTATGAGGGTTGTTGGTGACAGTAGTATGAGGGTTGTTGGTGACAGTGACAGTAGTATGAGGGTTGTTGGTGACAGTAGTAGTATGAGGGTTGTTGGTGACAGTAGTATGAGGGTTGTTGGTGACAGTAGTATGAGGGTTGTTGGTGACAGTAGTATGAGGTTTTGTTGGTGACAGTAGTATGAGGGTTGTTGGTGACAGTAGTATGAGGGTTGTTGGTGACAGTAGTATGAGGGTTGTTGGTGACAGTAGTATGAGGGTTGTTGGTGACAGTGACAGTATGAGGGTTGTTGGTGACAGTAGTATGAGGGTTGTTGGTGACAGTAGTATGAGGGTTGTTGGTGACAGTGACAGTAGTATGAGGGTTGTTGGTGACAGTGACAGTAGTATGAGGGTTGTTGGTGACAGTAGTATGAGGGTTGTTGGTGACAGTAGTATGAGGGTTATTGGTGACAGTAGTATGAGGGTTGTTGGTGACAGTAACAGTAGTATGAGGGTTGTTGGTGACAGTAGTATGAGGGTTGTTGGTGACAGTGACAGTAGTATGAGGGTTGTTGGTGACAGTGACAGTTAGTATGAGGGTTGTTGGTGACAGTGACAGTAGTATGAGGGTTGTTGGTGACAGTGACAGTAGTATGAGGGTTGTTGGTGACAGTAGTATGAGGGTTGTTGGTATGACAGTAGTATGAGGGTTGTTGGTGACAGTGACAGTAGTATGAGGGTTGTTGGTGACAGTGACGTAGTATGAGGGTTGTTGGTGACAGACGAAGTATGAGGGTTGTTGGTGAGTGACAGTAGTATGAGGGTTGTTGGTGACAGCAGTATGAGGGTTGTTGGTGACAGTAGTATGAAGGTTGTTGGTGACAGTAGTATGAGGGTTGTTGGTGACAGTGACAGTAGTATGAGGGTTGTTGGTGACAGTGACAGTAGTATGAGGGTTGTTGGTGAGTGACAGTAGTATGAGGGTTGTTGGTGACAGTGACAGTAGTATGAGGGTTGTTGGTGACAGTGACAGTAGTATGAGGGTTGTTGGTGACAGTGACAGTAGTATGAGGGTTGTTGGTGACAGTGACAGTAGTATGAGGGTTGTTGGTGACAGTGACAGTAGTATGAGGGTTGTTGGTGACAGTGACAGTAGTATGAGGGTTGTTGGTGACAGTACAATGAGGGTTGTTGGTGAGTGACAGTAGTATGAGGGTTGTTGGTGACAGTGACAGTAGTATGAGGGTTGTTGGTGACAGTAGTATGAGGGTTGTTGGTGACAGCGACAGTAGTATGAGGGTTGTTGGTGACAGTAATATGAGGGTGTTGGTGACAGCGACAGTAGTATGAGGGTTGTTGGTGACAGTAGTATGAGGGTTGTTGGTGACAGCAACAGTAGTATGAGGGTTGTTGGTGAGTGACAGTAGTTTGAGGGTTGTTGATGACAGTGACAGTAGTATGAGGGTTGTTGGTGACAGTGACAGTAGTATGAGGGTTGTTGGTGACAGTGACAGTAGTATGAGGGTTGTTGGTGACAGTGACAGTAGTATGAGGGTTGTTGGTGAGTGACAGTAGTATGAGGGTTGTTGGTGACAGTGACGGTAGTATGAGGGTTGTTGGTGAGTGACAGTAGTATGAGGGTTGTTGGTGACAGTACGTATGAGGGTTGTTGGTGACAGTGACGGTAGTATGAGGGTTGTTGGTGACAGTGACGGTAGTATGAGGGTTGTTGGTGACAGTAGTATGAGGGTTGTTGGTGACAGTAGTATGAGGGTTGTTGGTGACAGTAGTATGAGGGTTGTTGGTGACAGTAGTATGAGGGTTGTTGGTGACAGTAGTATGAGGGTTGTTGGTGACAGTAACAGTATGAGGGTTGTTGGTGACAGTGACAGTAGTATGAGGGTTGTTGGTGACAGTGACAGTAGTATGAGGGTTGTTGGTGACAGTGACAGTAGTATGAGGGTTGTTGGTGACAGTGACAGTAGTATGAGGGTTGTTGGTGACAGTGACAGTAGTATGAGGGTTGTTGGTGAGTGACAGTAGTATGAGGGTTGTTGGTGACAGTGATGGTAGTATGAGAGTTGGTGACAGTGACGGTAGTATGAGGGTTGTTGGTGAGTGACAGTAGTATGAGGGTTGTTGGTGACAGTGACAGTAGTATGAGGGTTGTTGGTGACAGTGACAGTAGTATGAGGGTTGTTGGTGAGTGACAGTAGTATGAGGGTTGTTGGTGACAGTGACAGTAGTATGAGGGTTGTTGGTGACAGTGACAGTAGTATGAGGGTTGTTGGTGAGTGACAGTAGTATGAGGGTTGTTGGTGACAGTGACAGTAGTATGAGGGTTGTTGGTGACAGTGACGGTAGTATGAGGGTTGTTGGTGACAGTGACAGTAGTTTGAGGGTTGTTGGTGACAGTGACAGTAGTAAGAGGGTTGTTGGTGACTGCGACAGTAGTATGAGGGTTGTTGGTGACAGTGACGGTAGTATGAGGGTTGTTGGTGACAGTAGTATGAGGGTTGTTGGTGACAGTGACAGTAGTATGAGGGTTGTTGGTGAGTGACAGTAGTGAGGGTTGTTGGTGACAGTAGTATGAGGGTTGTTGGTGACAGTGACAGTAGTATGAGGGTTGTTGGTGACAGCGACAGTAGTATGAGGGTTGTTGGTGACTGTGACAGTAGTATGAGGGGTGTTGGTGAGTGACAGTAGTATGAGGGTTGTTGGTGACAGTAGTATGAGGGTTGTTGGTGACAGTAACAGTAGTATACGGGTTGTTGGTGACAGTAGTATGAGGGTTGTTGGTGACAGTAACAGTAGTATGAGGGTTGTTGGTAAGTAACTGTAGTATGAGGGTTGTTGGTGAGTGACAGTAGTATGAGGGTTGTTGGTGACAGTAGTATGAGGGTTGTTGGTGACAGTAGTATGAGGGTTGTTGGTGACAGTAGTATGAGGGTTGTTGGTGACAGTAGTATGAGGGTTGTTGGTGACAGTAGTATGAGGGTTGTTGGTGACAGTAGTATGAGGGTTGTTGGTGACAGTAGTATGAGGGTTGTTGGTGACAGTAGTATGAGGGTTGTTGGTGACAGTAGTATGAGGGTTGTTGGTGACAGTAGTATGAGGGTTGTTGGTGACAGTAGTATGAGGGTTGTTGGTGACAGTGACAGTAGTATGAGGGTTGTTGGTGACAGTAGTATGAGGGTTGTTGGTGACAGTAGTATGAGGGTTGTTGGTGACAGTGACAGTAGTATGAGGGTTGTTGGTGACAGACAGTAGTATGAGGGTTGTTGGTGACAGTAGTATGAGGGTTGTTGGTGACAGTAGTATGAGGGTTGTTGGTGACAGTGACAGTAGTATGAGGGTTGTTGGTGACAGTACAGTATGAGGGTTGTTGGTGACAGTGACAGTAGTATGAGGGTTGTTGGTGACAGTGACAGTAGTATGAGGGTTGTTGGTGAGTGACAGTAGTATGAGGGTTGTTGGTGACAGTGACAGTAGTATGAGGGTTGTTGGTGACAGTGACAGTAGTATGAGGGTTGTTGGTGACAGCGACAGTAGTATGAGGGTTGTTGGTGACACAGTAGTATGAGGGTTGTTGGTGACAGTGACAGTAGTATGAGGGTTGTTGGTGACAGTAGTATGAGGGTTGTTGGTGACAGTAGTATGAGGGTTGTTGGTGACAGTAGTAGTGAGGGTTGTTGGTGACAGTAGTATGAGGGTTGTTGGTGACAGTAGTATGAGGGTTGTTGGTGACAGTAGTATGAGGGTTGTTGGTGACAGTGACAGCAGTATGTGGGTTGTTGGTGACAGTAGTATGAGGGTTGTTGTGTGACAGTAGTATGAGGGTTGTTGGTGACAGTGACAGTAGTATGAGGGTTGTTGGTGACAGTACAGTAGTATGAGGGTTGTTGGTGAGTGACAGTAGTATGAGGGTTGTTGGTGACAGTGACAGTAGTATGAGGGTTGTTGGTGACAGTACAGTGTATGAGGGTTGTTGGTGACAGTAGTATGAGGGTTGTTGGTGACAGTACAGTAGATGAGGGTTGTTGGTGACAGTAGTATGAGGGTTGTTGGTGACAGTACAGTAGTATGAGGGTTGTTGGTGACAGTAGTAGTGAGGGTTGTTGGTGACAGGTAGTATGAGGGTTGTTGGTGACAGTAGTATGAGGGTTGG
>JAGDYQ010000291.1:894292-911234 GCA_021962125.1 Bulinus truncatus | reverse complement strand
AACCAGGAGAGGGTAACAACAAACCCTTGCACCCGATGAGTGGGCCAAAAAACAACCAGATTGAATGCCAAGAGACCAGGGATGGTTTTCCCTTCTCCATAGCATTCCTGGCACCTATCAGCCAAACGAAGGGACCAAACTAAATGTCATGATTGATAATTATTCAAATGATGATAGTTTAAGATTAATTAACATTAATTCCACCAATGGACATCAAAATAAGCAAACGCCGGTGGACCCAAATACTAACGAGTTGACAGGAAGGCTAAGGGCAAGTATGAATCAGAACGCAAAAAGATTGGAGACTTTTAGCAGTTGGCCTAAAGATCATCATTTGACCACCTCACAGTCTATAGACAGGATTGTTTTATGCTGGTCAGTAGCTTGCAAGAATAGATCAAGTGTAATTGATTATATTTTCATGTATTGTTTGCATAAATTATTATTTTTTTTTCCACCAGTCTTTTTGTTAATTCTTTCTTTTCACAACCATGTGCAATTTTGTTCCATTGTTGACATATGTAGTGATCTTTTTCACAAATAAAATTTATTCTAATTTGTAATCCGGCCAGAAAGGTCATAATTAAAACCTCTTAAATGTTTTCAGTTTCAGGAAGGAGGAAACAAATAAGATATTTGATCGGAAAAGGGTTAATTTAGAAAACATTCGCATAGTAATGTTATAAAAAAAATTAAAAATAAAAATAACTAAAACAAATTAGAACTGATATCATTTTCGTTTTTAAAAAAATTAACTCTTTTGATTTTATGCTGTTTAAATCAGTGGTCCCCAACCTTTTCCTCGCCGCAGCCCGGTCACATATTATTATGTCACCGCGGCCCCGCTGGAAGGGGGGAAGGGGAGGCGTTAAGAGTTATATTCAAGATTGTTTTGATTTACAGTGCCACTGCCGCTTACAGCCGCTCAGCTCCCTGTTAACCACTCGTCCACAGAAAGTCGCACCGAAAGGAATACACCGCAATAAGTCAAAAGGAAATCATTTAATGTCTCTTGGGCGGCGCAGCATAGGTCCGAGGACCGCGGGTTAGGGGACCACTGGTTTAAACTGTTTGCATTCTGTTGACTTTTTATTTTGAAATATGGAATAAACATGTTTTTTGTGTTACTTTCACTTGTATATTAATGTTTATATTTTTAGAAACTTATAAGATGAATTTGTATAATATTAAATTGAAAAGGGTCCAGATACTGATTAACTTTTATACAAAAGTAATTTTTATAAAAAATATTTATAAAGTTGTTATTGTTCAAAGATTGTCATAGTGTAGTCGTTTCAAAATATTGTCTAATGTTTAATCGCCATTAACACTCAATCAGTGCATTTATATAAAAAAAATGAGATTAAAAATTATTAATGCATTTTTCAAATTGTCAATTTTGACCCAAAAACTTTTCTTTCGAGGTTGATAACAAATAAGAAAGAAATTTCAGAAAAGAAGAAAGCGCGAACGGAGGAATTGTCATGCTAATTAGAAATAATAGCAGCTAGATGTACTTGACAACTACAGGATTGACAGATCTTATTTCGATTTTCTGACCATAAATTACACATTCATTTGCATCAGATGATGCTTTGGCTCATGTCGTGGCTTCGAAAAGATTCTTTGGACAGAACTTCGCTGGATAGAGGGGAAGGGGTAAACCCTATGTAACACGATCTTTAAGTGGGTAGGACATGAGATAGAGAATAAAAGGGCCAATTTATCTGATACATGTGAATAAAATGGACTGAATTAATAGTTTCATATACAATATTAGACAATGGCTTTTCATGTCGTTTTATAGAATAGGCCTGAAAAAGTGGTCACACTCCATTAATAAATATATGACGAATTTAATATATATATATATATATATATATATATATATATATATATATATATAATAAAAACATTAATAGAAAGACAGAAATTAGAAAATCGCCCATTGGGAGCACCACAAAACCTATCGAAGAATCGCATTGGGCTATTACAAGAATAATTAAATTATTTGTATTATTATTTTTGTCAATTACACTTGTATTAATATCAATTAATAAAATTAATAGAACAGAATTCAAAACACTTATAAATTCCATTTCTAGGTTATGATGATTGTGTAAGATGTTACTACTGTGGGGGAGGATTAAAAAACTGGAAAGTCGAGGACAATGTGTGGGTGGAGCATGCCAGGTGGTTCCCAAAGTGCACATACATTATGAGAACTGTTGGGCCAGATTTTATAAAAGTTGTAACGGAGTTGAATAAAAACCATGACCAAGTAAGACTAAGTTGTGCTAATTTGTTTTTTTTTTTTTAAATAAATTTAATTTAAGTATATTTACAAATTTCTTTTTTTTTCTTTCGAATTACTGTTGACACTATTCTAAACCACAAAATTGAAACAAAAATATCTTAATGGCAACTCTGAGCCTACAGAGTAACTTCTATTACATACATATTCATTGGCTTTAATACTATTTAACTAGCTGCAGGAAAGACTAAAAATATATACAGTGGATTCCGCTTAATTGGGACACCGCTTAATTGGGACAGTCGCTTTTTTAGGACAAATCTCAAAGAAACCAAACTAAGAAGCCAATAGTAAATTTGTATGTTTAATTGGGACAGCCGCTTAATCGGGACAAAAAGCCTCGGTCCCGATGTGTCCCAATTAAGCGGAATCGACTGTATTCTTATTCATTATATTTATAATTCAGGCTAATATTTTACTTAGCACGTTACTTAAACGAAATCCTGTCAGCAAGGTTTAACCCATCCCACACTAACATTGGAAATATGCCTGAGCTACAAGCATGTTTATTTGTATTCTTTAGTCTTTTATTCCGTTATGCTGTTATTCATATGATCTTATTCAAGTGTGGGCCATGTTCACGACTGTCATCGTGAGAAATCTGGGCTCAAGTCCCACGACTGCTGAACATTTCTCGTCACACGATGTCGACGGCTATAAGTCCACCCAGCTTTAAAAATGGGTACCTGACATAAGTTAGGGTAATATATAAGCCGCAGTGCAATGTGTGATTTCCACACAACCCTTGCGGCACGCCGTTATACATGGGATATCACCAGATTCTTCCCCTGTGTCAGGTCTGAAATTTGAATATATGTGTTTCTTAACAGTGGTATAACTATAGATAGTTTAGAAGGAGGGATGCGCGCTCACAGCGGCCCTTACTTTGACACAAGCTTGGGCGGCATTTTCAGTTTTATTTTTTTTTTCAAGGAAATGGGGATTGATTTGTTATAAATAATTCCGGGCGGCACTAATGCTAGTTATGCCACTGTTGCTTTTAATATATTTACTTAGGATATATGAATGTTACATAATATGTTACATTGTCGAAATAATTCAAACTAACTAAAAATTGCTAAATTCTATTAGCTCTAATGCTAAAAAAAATGAAGGCTCAACTCAACACTTACAGGTTATAATTATTTATTTTCAAATTAATAAATACTTGAAAACCGACATCATTTTGGTTATTTAAATATGTAGGCCAAACAATAATCTGTTTGTTTATGTTACCGTGTCTTTAAGCTATAAATAGCATAAAATGTATATATTCCATAAGGCCGCATATTACACAGTCTTTTGCTCAAAAATTTTAAAGAATAAGTAATTTATATACATTTACGCTAAATTGTGTTTTCTTAGAGATAAAATTAAACTATTACTTTCTCAACATAATTAGATTGACCTAACAATGGTACTTGCCAAGTTAGATGCTGATTACTTAACAAGATATCCAGGTATAGTTTTACAAAAATGTATTATACAATATTTATTATACGTTATAGTTTCATAAATAATTTTCAATACAATTTCTTTTGTTTTCATTTTTTTCTTTTGGGCACGCCTCCCATTAGTTTTTCTTTTCTTTTTTTTTTTTAGGGAGGGGGGATACTTATATTATTTCCATTACCCTCATTGTACATGAATATCTCTACATAACATGTTAAATCAGAAATAACAGAGATAGTTCTACACGTTTTATATTAAATTATACATAAATAATGAATTAACGTTTAAACTTTACATCATAAAAAAAATTCGTACATAGACATAACAGAATCGCCCGATAAAGTTCAAAATGATGAGCTGCTGAAGTCTTCTTTTGAGAAGGAAAGGATTTTACATAATGGTATGACTTTTTTTTTCTCATTCTGCCTTACTATTTTATTTATTTTAATTATGTCAAGCGGTGGATACATAATTTGGACGATTATTGTATGCAGAGCTCAGGCGTTCCCGTTTAATTTTCATGATGAATACAGTTTTACTTAATTGTACGGCATTAACAAAATAATCATCATTGTCATTTTCGGTACATTCTTGTTGATTGGAAAAAAAATCTAGTTACAGATAAATGACTTCCTTTGCGGCTACGTTGTCCACTTAATCATTTAATACATCTAAAATGAAAATTTTTATACAATCGTCATCTTACGTTTGTATTATATAAAGGCAGAGAAAAATTACATAAAGAGCCCGAAGTGTACACTGAACAAATAAAAAAAACATCCGGTAACAACAATATACTGGAAGGTAAACAAGGCATCAAAACGAAAATCAAGATTGGGGTCAGCCTGGAAGACTACGAACAGTTTGGCGTTATATCTGACATTCCTAAAAAAAAAGAGTTCAAAGACCCGTATCAGAGATTGAATGCATTCAAAGGTTGGCCATCAAATCACCACCTGAAACCGAATATATTAAGTGAAGCTGGATTTTATTATACAGGTCAGTATTACAAGTCAGAGATCATTATGCGAGATATTGTAAGTACAATATCAGTAAAAGTATATATTTTATTTATTTATTTATTATTATTTGATTAGGTCAAGGAGATTGCACCAGATGCTTTTGGTGCGGGGGCGGTCTGCGGAATTGGAAGGATACAGACGATGTGTGGGTGGAGCATGCCAGGTGGTTCCCCAAGTGTGCCTACATCAGACAGAAAGTGGGACAGATATTTATAGATGCGGTGCAAGATTATAATAGAACACACGAAAATGTAGGTCTCTTCAAACAAACTGAATACATAATTAATGTAAATTATAGTAAACCAATTATTATTATTATTTAAACATATATTGAAATACACTATAAAGTAAAACATAATTACTCAGAACATAGACATATCTATATTAGTCATTAATATTAATTTCATTAATAAATAATAGAGAAACTTTTTTTAAAGAACAAAAAAAAACACAATATAAATACATGTTTATTGTTTAATTTCAGATAACTATTGAAATGGTTTTGAATAAAATAGGACGTGAAAATATGACTTGTTATCAAGGTAGGTAAAAACTAAATTTATTACTTATCAAGCATTAAATGTTTTAGTTACGATGATATAATTAAATCAATTTTGAAATCTGCATACTGTATCTATTCATATCAGTTCGCTTTTGCGGTGGACATTGTTTTGCCCACTTTCCGAACATGTTTTAGAAATCAAAAGTAAAGTGCGTCACTTGTGTGTATTTAAAGTGTTAATGTCATAAACACTATATGTCAACCAAAAATAGTTCTTCTTTTAATGAGGCCATTTTTAGTGCAAATTTTAAGTTTTATTATTTTTGTTTCTTATTGATTTGAGGAGATTTTAACGATTTTCAAATACTTAATAGTCAGAGGTGACCTTTTAGGTGTAAGCTGTGCGATGTATAATATATCAAACATATTTTATGGAGTTTGCGTCTATCTGGCGCAGGGCCTGGTCCGTCGACTAGTCTCAAGATATCTCACTCATTCATATTTATAAAATTACTTGTTCAACAGATGTAGAATGACTTTATAGAATAATAACTGTTCCATAATAGTTAATTCTTAACTTTTATTGTCGACTGCTACAGAATGTTTAGGAGGCGTAAAATCAGCCAACGATGAATTACGAGACCAGACCGAGTGCAAGATATGCCTGGACAAGAGCGTAGAAATAGTTTTTCTACCATGTGGGCATCTTGTGTCCTGCACCGAATGCGCTGCAGCACTGACACTCTGTCCCATTTGTAGACAGGAGATTCAAGGTCGAGCACGAGCAATTTTATCCTAAAACCGATCAAACTGTGCAGAAATAAATAAACTTTATGTCTCAATATTGTATTAGTTACTGGGAGTAGTACTGGACAGATGGTCGTACGGTCGTGTGTAAAGTCCCTGTAAGGATGAGATGAAATCTTTTCGATCATATAAAAGACTAATTGGATAGTTTTTAAACAGACTCTCTTTCACAATTGATATTGTATTGGGTACAAAAATTAATCTTTTTTTTTCTTTGCTTTGAGATAGTAGGTTAATAACGATAAATGATAATTAAATGCAAAGAAAATTGTAATGGATACAACGGACACATTCACGTAGAATTTTTTATACAGGCTTAGCTTACTTTACAAATGATTCTACAATAGAAAAAAAAACGTAAGGCATTTTAATGGCCATGTATTCATCAAATTTTTAACGTTTGATTTTTTTTTCTCGAACGTGAAAGATAAACACCTCATTCTTTCAGGGACTTAACAAAAAATCAAACCAATCAAGAACCATTTTGCGCTGACTATTGGCAAGGTAAATTTTGACCTGAGCAATCACTAATGGTTACCTGTTCCGCAAAAATGTTTTATATTAATGCCTGTTTGTATACGTGACACATTAATGTAAGACAGATATATATATTTGTATCTGTTCTTAGAAAAATTAACACACAAATTCCGTCCATTTTGTAAGCGTTCGTTTAATATACATTTGTTTATTAATACAAATAAATGTATGCATATATTCACTTTATTTACTGGTTTTTAATAGTTTTTTTGTGTTAATTTTCATTGAATAAATACTTTTTTTTATGATTGAAAAATATACGAATAAATATTTAATGAATCCCCTCTGAGACTTTTTTAGTGCTTATTAATTTAATAATGTAAAGATTTTAATTAAAAATTCTTTAGCAAATATATTAAATTTTCATTGTCATATTTTTTATGACTTATTTTGCGAGATAATTTGTGTCTCTAATCAGTCACTAAGATATAACTATAGTACAATGAATAATATGATGACACGACCTGGTGGGAGCTCATAAAGTGATGACATGATTTGGTTCACGCGATGTAGTAAATGTAGTTGTTTGGTGTATAAGTCATTTTTGGTGTATGCCACATAAGTAACGTTTTGGGTAACTACGCGCTAACGAAATTTCAATTGATGGAAAGTATAAATGATCATATTAGAGGCAGTCGAGCTTTGAGTCACGGCCCGCTGAAATAATGTTAGTAGCGGGCTATGTGGCGTCAGATTCCATTCTTTCAATATGAGCATAGAATATTGTAAGAACTGTATCACACTACAGTTAAACTGTGTCTATGGTGTGTTGATATTTTAAATACTGCTTTTGATAAAGTATTTGAAATTTAATTAAGGTTCTACGTTCTCTGATTAAAACAATACATTTGATAATAAAGAGTAATTCATAGTTCAATAGTAATGTGTTACAGGAAATCATTTCATAATGTTGTTAGTATAGTGAATTATATATTTTTACATTCAGGGCCCTGCGCCTGGCAGGTGCCCCACAATTTACATGATCTAATTAATAGTTGTAATTGCAAACAAATTAGGTGAAGGGCTTTGCAAGCTTCCGTTAAATTGGGCCTTGGAATTCGTTATGCCGGCCCTGTTTAAATGAATAATTTTTTTTTCTTGTGAAACCATAACCATAAATGATTATTATAGATGAAGAAATAAGACACAATCAAACTAGAGTAATATTTTCATATACATACCTATCTATATGACAAAAAAGAGCACAACATTTTGATATATGATGAAGTTATTGTAAAGAAAACATGCATATAATATTCCATGTAAATCAATAGAATAGAGCTGTGTTCGACAGGGGTACGTATTGTACCGGGCTGAGAACATCTGGTAAATATATCACGGCTAAAGCGTTCACAAACGTATGAGGGCAAGCTATGACCGTAAAACAATATGCGAGTGTTTTTTTGTTTTTTTTTTAAAGGGGTACTCAGTATTATGAAAAATACAAAACGTGGTGCACAGATGTCGAAAGTATGGGGGAAATCGGACTAGAGTAATATAAGAAGCACAACATTGTAGCTTAAAATTTTAATGCTTGGTCTGGTTTTTCTGTAATTGATTATTTACAGTATTTTATTAATTACAATGTTTTTTGTATTTTAATGGGAAATAATTTTTACACACACAAAATGCCCAAGTTTTCTTTAAAACTGTAAATGACATAACAAAAAAGCCTCTCATTTATTGTTTTAAAAAACAGGATGGGGGTGGGGAAATTTAAAAGAATCTACCAAATATGGTGGGGGCGGATGGTCATGGCTTAAGTCCCCGCTTTATCCCCCGTCGTGCCTCCATTGCCATTGAACTATCGGCTAAGGTGGGGGATGAAAGAAAAGCACCATAAAAATCTTTCCATTAGTGTTTTATAGGATCTAAGTGATTTCATCACATCCTTACAAGGACTTCACACACAAAAAGAACATTAATAATAAATATACATTTCTAATGCATAATCGTCTAACCGAGACGTACGTTCGACCGTGTGTATAACTTCCGCGGTTTAAAATAGTCTGGGGAATTGTAAAAACTGTTTTTTTTTTTTTATGTGGGAAAGGGGAGTCAACTCTTGCTCGGCTAAAATTAGCGGAATTTTAAAACTGAAAATCTAAACACAACAAGGATTTCTTATTATATCACAGGTAGCACAGCCAGCTTCGGCAGGCTTTTCAACTAGTATCTAATAAAATCGATATTACTGACTAATTATAGAACGATCGACTTATTAATTTATCAATTCTTCTTACCGTGGATATACGGCTTTTAATGTCCTTTTTCCAATTATAATCAAATGCAAACAAATGTGTAAAACTAATCAATTATGTTTATCACTCAAAATGTTCATTTTATTGTTAGTTTGTCGTATAATACAAAAAACAACACCTGCCATAACTAAAGTCATTTTTATACTGGTATACCAACAGTGTAGTTCAACTCTTCTGAACTCAGTAATAATGAACTGCATGATGAATATAATAAAACAACATTTAATTTTTTTTAATTGCCCCATTGTTAATGTAAGAGTAGTTTATTTTTTCTCAGGCCAGAAATATTCTTCAGAAATTAGACTACAGTAAAATAAAAATAAAATGGTTTAATTGTAATAACAATCAGTTAAATTTAAAAAATATTATCCAGAATTAAAAGAATTTGTCTGGCAATGTTTAAAATGTAAAGATACACGAGCAATTGCAATAAACAAAGACATAATAATAGCCTCCCATTCAATGTCATTTCCCCAATAGTTCCAAAACCAAAACGAACTAATGTGTCTTAAAACAGTGGCAGTATGCCAAGCTCATTGATATAATATGTTATAAATTATAGTTATTCTACTGGAACACTCTATTGGTAAACTAGACGTAATTTATATATATATATATATCAGTGCCTAGAAATAGAGAGATTGTCCGCCACGTTTTTCTTATCTTGCGAGATTATCTTACTGCAAAAATCAAACTAATGCATGTCCCTCCTTTGATTAGATAATAATCAGATAACACGCAGAGCAATAAAAATAACTGTGAAATATTGATAGTCTCCTTTTGAATTCCCTATACTTTACATAATCATTCCAACTATAATGTCTTTTAGCTACAGCTAATTGTTTAATCTTTTTTTAGTTAATGTATCACGATATATTGCCTAATGTCGGACTGATGGTCGAGTGGTGTAGATTATCGTTTGTTGACCTGAGAGTTCTGGGTTCGATTCTCCGGGAGAACCATGGGAAATTTTCCAGGTGTTATTTGATGCACAGTCGTCCCACAAGTCCACCCAGCTAGGGCTAGGGGAACTTTACTTTTTTTTATAGTGGCTTATACAATATTTAAATCAAGGAATGATACCTAGAGATAGGACACCATGCTTTGTACAATCATAGCTATTTCTGTTTCGCTATCACTGTTGTGTTCACCTTTCTTACTTCAATTTAATAGTCGCTTGCGGTTTTTTTTTTAGGTTTGAGAATAATGAGCTCTTGGACTGCCTTAATGTTGCCACGCAAATAAAGAGGAACTTTAAGTTACTGTGTTTTGAGTTACCGGCGGAAACAGGTCGACAATGTGCGATTCGGGAGTAAACGCACGTGAGTCCATATGGCGGAAACGTACATTAAAAAAAATTAATGGAAAAAAAGGGGGGTGGGCGAGGCATATGCCTACTGACTTTTTAGTGACTTAGAATGAGAAAAAGGTTAGGAAACACTAGTCAACTACTGTAACGACATATAAGGAGCTGTTAGTTGAGAAAGTTTAAGTCTTAATCGATTGACTTTTTAAAATTATCTTCTATTGTTCTAAATTTTATTTCTGAACTAAATAAAAAAATTAACCCTTACCCCTAAACAGCCATCGGGGCATCTGTTCCTATAAACTCGGTATATAAAGGGATTGTGTGGTTAGCACATTTAAAGCTGGGTGGACTTGTGGGAAGACTTTCCGACAAAGTTCACCTGAAAAAATTCCCATGGGTCTATGCTCAAACTCTAGACTTTCAGTGTTTTTAACACTCGGCCATCCGTCCTACTGAACTGAGTAGGGCAGTGGCGTATCGAGCTTAACTGGCGCGCGGGGCAAAATACATTTTTTAGCGCCCCACTCCATTCGAAAACCATATAATATTATATGTAAAATATACCTTTTGGCGCCCCTTTGTGAGTACCAGACCGAGTGCAAGATATGCCTGGACAAGTGCGTAGAAATAGTTTTTCTACCAATGGGCATCTTGTGTCCTGCACCGAATGCGCTGCAGCACTGACACTCTGTCCCATTTGTAGACAGGAGATTCAAGGGCGAGCACTAGCAATTTTATCCTAAAACCGATTAAACTGTGCAGATATTAATAAACTATATGGCTCATTATTGTATGAGTTACTGGGAGTAGTAGACGGATGGTCGTGCGGTCGTGTGTTTAGTCCATGTAAGGATGAAATGAAATCTTTTCGATCCTATAAAACACTAATGGGACCGTTTTTTAAGAGATTTTCTTTCACAATTGATATTGTATTGGATACAACAATTAATATTTTTTACTTTGCTTTGAGATAGTAGGTTAACAACGAAACGTGATAATTAAATGCAAATAAAATTGTAATGGATCCAACGGACACATTCATGTAGAATTTTATGTACAGGCCTTGTTTACTTTTCAGACAAAATATTCTACAATAGAAAAAACGTAAGGAATTTTTATGGCCAAGTCTACATCAAATTTGAACGTTTGAATTTTTCTCGAAAGTGAGAGATAAACATCTCATTCTTTCAGGGACTTTACAAAAAATCAAAACAATCAAGAACCATTTTGCGCTGACTATTGACCAGGTACCTTTTGACCTGAGCAGTGCCGTAGCGAGCTTAACTCGCGCCCTAGGCACGATACCTTTTAATACCTTTTTAGCCCCCCCCCTCCTCTAATTCGAAGACTATATAATATTACATGTAAAATGTACCATTTGGCGCCCCTTTGCGAGTAGCGCCGGGGCATGATGTCCCCTTTGCCCTGCCCTCGCTACGCCTCTGGACCTAAGTAGTGACAAATGGTCACTTGTCCTGCAAAAACGTTTTATATTGATTGTCACAGGTTGTGACTAATCCGTCGAAACTATCCCCTTACTCCAACCCTTAACCTAATAATAGTAATAACGTTAAAATGTAGATTAAACTATACATAATAATCTACGTTCCCGCTCCTCATTTCCCCCCCCCCACCCGTTTCCACCCCACCCCCGTAATTGCGTCACAAGACCAGGTGTTCGGCAGAATCTCCGTTGACGAACCAAAGTAGCTGTTAACAGTAACATGTTATATTCCGCGGGGAAATCTCTGACCACCTGACTGCTGTACGTACTCCGGTCGGCGTCTTCAAAGAGACCCGCTGGATGTCCAGTTACTATTGTCGTTGTCTGCATGGCGTACTACCTCTCCCCCCCCTTAGGCTCCACCCCCTAATTTGAAAGTTTGAATGAAGCGGCTATCATATTTGATTGGTTAATGGCCACGTGTGAAAGGTGAGGTGGGAGATGAAAGAGAGAGATTCGTGGCAGTCGGCCGGTGAGCGGCGTCTTATCGAGTCGATTAGTGAATAGTCTCGGAGTGAGAGAAAGAGAGACATAGAGAGAGAGAGAGAAATATAGAGAGAAAGAGATCTAGAGTGAACACGTCCCTCAATTTATTCATAATTTTATATTGGATTACCTCGTTGCTGTATCTTTTTGGATTATCTTTGATTTATTTAAAAGGCCACCAGATCCCCGATACGGACTGGTGCCTCTGTGTATAATAAATAGTTGATTGTTGTCACACGACCCTTGTTGAGTTGGTCATCGTCACCTGTTTTACCTTTAATTGTTGTGGAGACTGTGTGTGTGGCAGGAATACAAATAAAATACGAGTCAACCTTTGAGTCAGCCCTCATACACTTAGACACAAGCCAAGGGTACCCTTCTCGGGATCCTCAACATCTGGGGTCTCGTTCAAGGGGTCTTTAACTATCTGAGAGGCTCGTTTCGGGATCGAACCTTCACCTGAAGTAGCATTCTGCAATAACCAGGCGGGGCCGAAAGCTGATTCAACATAGACTCGGGGGGCTCAATATCTGCCATAAGTCTTCAGGAGTCATACCGGACTCACCCAGTCTTCAGGAGTCATACCGGACTCACCCAGTCTTCAGGAGTCATACCGGACTCACCCAGTCTTCAGGAGTCATACCGGACTCACCCAGTCTTCAGGAGTCATACCGGACTCACCCAGTCTTCAGGAGTCATACCGGACTCACCCAGTCTTCAGGAGTCATACCGGACTCACCCAGTCTTCAGGAGTCATACCGGACTCACCCAGTCTTCAGGAGTCATACCGGACTCACCCAGTCTTCAGGAGTCATACCGGACTCACCCAGTCTTCAGGAGTCATACCGGACTCACCCAGTCTTCAGGAGTCATACCGGACTCACCCAGTCTTCAGGAGTCATACCGGACTCGACCGTTTTGAAACGGGAGCAGTAATCACCACGCGTACTCACGTAGTCCGACTGAAAGTACAGACGAAGTCAACAAGACAGTTAAAGGAAAAGCCGCACTGTTATCGGCGAATAAATAACATTTAGACTTTAGACTTTATGATTGTGTGTGAGATTGTGTACGGTGGAAGATATTTCGTATTCTGTTGAAAGGAGGGAAGAAGCGTCAAGGTAAGCCATTCTAATACACTTCTCTTTTGATTGTGATCATTTGTGAGTGCTCTGACCGGTGTGTTAAGCTGCACGGCGAGCTCTATCTGGGTTAACCGTTACTCATCTTAGGCTTGTATTAACGTCACCAACCATGAAATCTATGGAGGAGTACGTACAGTACTTCATAGGCTTGGGGTGCGACGTTAATACAGCCATAAAGCACGCTAAATGCGAACGCGATAGAGAGGTGGAAGAGGCTAGGCTAGAACGAGAGGCTGAACGCGTTAGAAATGATAAAGAGGTTGAGTTAACTAGGCTCGATAGAGAAGCAGAAACTAAACGAGCTAGGCTAGAACGGGAAGCAGAATCTGAACGAGCTAGGCTTGATAGGGAAGCAGAAATTGAACGCGCTAAACACGATACAGAGCTCGAGTTAGCTAGAATAGCTGCCGAGCAGGAGGCAGTTAAATTAGCATCTGAGGAGAGGGTGGCTCTAGCACGGTTAGAGAGGGAAGTGGGGCCGGAAAGCCCAACCCCAAGCAGTCAGTCAACGACATCCTCCAAACCCAAACTCCTCAAACTTGACGAGACTGACAACATAGACGCCTACATCCGTAGGTTTGAAAGATACGCTCTGTCCGCGGGTTGGGAGAGACATGAGTGGGCCCCCTGCTTGACATCCCTACTCACGGGACGGGCCCTGACGACAGCTACCCGCTTGACGGCTGACGAGTCAAATGACTTTGACTCATTGAAGGCGGCCCTCCTGAAGTCATACGACTATACTGAGGAAAGCTTTAGACGGAAGTTTAGGGGGGCCCATTTAGAAAGAGGGGAGACCTACCCCCTATTTGGTGCACGTCTAGCCGACCTCCTGACGAGGTGGGTTGAGCTCAGTGGGACGGAGCCGACCTTTGATGGCCTAATGGACCTCCTGCTCAGAGAGCAGTTGATGAACGGGGCCCCTAGTGGGCTACAGGTGTTCCTAAAGGAGCGTAAGCCAGGGACATGGGACGAGATGCTCGCCCTGGCCGAAAATTACAGGGAAGCTCGCCACGGCAAGGGCCGCGAGCCTTCCATAAGTAGGGAAGGAGAGGCGGTTGAGGCCGAAAGGGCCCCAACAAGTGAGGTAGAGGACAGGAGGGAGACTCCTAAAGATAGGACGAGGGCCCCAGTAAACGGGAACCGGGTGTTAAGTCACCCGACGAATGCTAAGTCGGTGTGCTACACGTGCGGGGCCCCAGGACACCGCTCTGTTTCATGTAAGCTGCAGAAAAATGCGCCCCTTGCTAGAGGGGTAGGGCCCATACCTATGGGGGCAGTAGTGGAAGTAGGAGCAGGGGAGAAAAACCTCCCAGTGATGGAGGGCCGCGTAAATGGCCTCAATGTTAAGGTCCTAAGGGACTCAGGTTGTTCAGGGGTCGCCGTGAAGGAGTCCCTGGTAGGAGAGGGAGCGATGACGGGTCGCTGGGCCCAATACAGATGTATTGACGGCACCGTTAGTGAGGCCCCAATAGCCACCATTTCTGTAGACTCTGACTACTATCGGGGCCCTTTAGAGGCTATGGTCCTCCCAAATCCAATAGTGGATTTAATTATTGGTAACATAAAGGATGCCAAGGCCTCTTGGTCTAACCCAGTAGTCCATAGGGACCACCATCACGCCGTTGAGGTAAAGGGGCCCAGGCGTATTGACTCTAAGGAGAAGTCTAGGGGTCAAACCAAATGCACCAGGGGGTCGTGGTTTGATCATGTTAAGGGAGAATCCAGGGGCCCAGTCAGGAGGGCAGGGAACCCATGGGGCCCCAAATTGAAGGATGAAGCTAGGAGAAAGGTAGAAGGGCATAAGGGCTCATGGCGTGACAGACGGAGCAGGGGAGGTAGACAGACACCGACCCCGACGATGGTAAAACCACGGACGGACGATTCTGGTAGAGACGGTGATGTGACGGTATGGATAACTCCTCAGGTTTTTCCCTGTCAGAGTAGACCTATTTTTAGACACCCCCCTAGGGCCACCAAACATAGCACCTCAGAAGAGGGGCCACCTCGGAGACGATCCCTTTCCCCTGAAAGACTGTTTACAACACACCCCGCGAGCAGAAGTAGGCGCGGTAAAGCCGAGAGTGTAAACCATGAACTACGCGTGAACCACGGAGATTTTCCCAATGGGGAGGAGTCGGGCCCTAATAAAGCTAGGCTATATATCCCCCCGTGTAAACGGGACAGGTTAGGCGTGGGGGCATGTCTGATGAGTCGGTGCCCAGCGAACCTCGTCGACGGCTGCATGTCGGTCTGAGCTCACTCACAAAGGGGCCACTCTTAGAGAGGTTATTATATGGCTTGCCTAGAGTGAGTGAATGCCGTGTGAGTGAAGTTATGTCAATTGTCCTCTCTATTTCAGGTTCAATGTTGTAACGCTGTTGTATCTATCAATGTAAAGTCATTCCCTTAAAGGGAGACTATCTTGATTACCCTATTTCGTATCCAGTAACCGCCTATGTAGGCTTACTGATACAATTAATTTTGTTTTATGTGCCACCTTTCGGAAGAAAGGGTGTTCACTGTTTTTTTTTTTTTATTATTTTATCTCTGGACCAACTTGTGTTGGCCAGACCTTATGTCCGGTTTATTATTTTCGGGATTATTCAAGTATGTATGTTATTACCCACTGGCCCTATCCGTTATGTTGTGGTCAGGGTTACCAAGATAAGTTTTCTTTTTATGTTATGTAATGGCCTCACCTACTACGGTGTCGTCATCCCTATAGTTTCGATTGGGTTGAGGGGTGATGTCACAGGTTATGACTAATCTGTCGAAACTATCCCCTTACTCCAACCCTTAACCTAATAATAGTAATAACGTTAATATGTAGATTAAACTATACATAACAATCTACGTTCCCGCTCCTCAGTTCCCCCCCCCCGTTTCCACCCCACCCCCGTAATTGCGTCACAAGACCAGGTGTTCGGCAGAATCTCCGCCGACGAAACAAAGTAGCTGTTAACAGTAACATGTTATATTCCGCGGGGAAATCTCTGACCACCTGACTGCCTTACGTACTCCGGTCGGCGTCTTCAAAGAGACCCGCTGGATGTCCAGCTACTATTGTCGTTGTCTGCATGGCGTACTACCTCCCCCCCCCTTAGGCTCCACCCCCTAATTTGAAAGTTTGAATGAAGCAGCTATCATATTTGATTGGTTAATGGTCACGTGTGAAAGGTGAGGTGGGAGATGCAAGAGAGAGATTCGTGGCAGTCGGCCGGTGAGTGGCGTCTTGTCGAGTCGATTAGTGAATAGTCTCGGAGTGAGAGAAAGAGAGACATAGAGAGAGAGAGAGAAATATATAGAGAGAGAGATCTAGAGTGAACACGTCCCTCACTTTATTCATAATTTTATATTGGATTACCTCGTTGCTGTATCTTTTTGGATTATCTTTGATTTATTTGAAAGGCCACCAGATCCCTGATACGGACTGGTGCCTCTGTGTTGAGTTGGTCCTCGTCACCTGTTTTACCTTTAATCGTTGTGGAGATTGTGTGTGTGGCACTCAACTTTTGAGTCAGCCCTCATACACTTAGACACAAGCCAAGGGTACCCTTCTCGGGATCCTCAACATCTGGGGTCTCGTTCAGGGGCCTTTAA
>JAGDYQ010000291.1:759150-893792 GCA_021962125.1 Bulinus truncatus | reverse complement strand
CGTTCACTTTATAAAGGCTCGCGGGGTGCGAGTGGGACAGTAGATAATCCGTGTGCAAAGGTAGCGAGAGCTGATAGAAACAACTTTCAAATAGTATGGAAGGGGTTAAGTTTGACACGTTATATGGGGGAGGGGGAAGGTGCGGTGAATTCTTGACGTAACATCTCCATGGTCAACTGATGAGGAGCGAGAGGGTCCGTATTGGCGGGGTAAATTCAAATTGGCAGTGGAGGTGGAAACGGGGAGGGGAGGGTAAATTCTAGATGTAGGTCAACTGATGAGTCACTCGCTACTGGCAAGAGGTGCGTGTGCAAAAAGGGGGGGGGGTGAATTCTTAACGTAACACTAACCCTAACCCTAATCCTGAAAAAAAAATTCTGAAAAAAAATTTGTATATATGTCATGTTCCTTATACCCTAATATAATGGTTTTGGCTGGTGCCGGAGTCACTGCGTTTAAAAAATTCTCACAACTAATTAACCATGTTTACGATCGGCACTAATAAATGGCTACTTCCCTTGCATCAATAATAATGTTTCAGATCGAGCCGCGTGCTAGTAGGTCAAACCAGCGGTACACACGCGTGCATGTATTTACACACCGTGCTACATTGTATGTCAATATCTCATCTATCAACAGTGTGTCTTTAAAAATGTCAACAAAACTGCTTGTTTTAAGCTTTGTTGGGGTTAAATAGGGGTTAGGTGCACACTTACTTAATTAAACATAAGATTAACATTTATTGCAAAATTTTAGAAAAAAATTTGTATCCTAGAAACCGCTTAAATTTAAAAACTCTTTTTTTTTCCATCGTGTCTTGTTTCATCTCTACACAAACCTAATTACAAAAAGATGAACAGTAAATACTCTATTTACACCTTATTAAGAAACAGAGATTTAAATTTAACTGATGATTTGAAAGTAATTAAGTGTTTCTCTAATTATCTCTAATTCTAGACATAGGAGATTGATTTCGTTTTATGAAATATTTTACTTTGTCATTTAATCTATACATTCCTATACATATTGTAGGCCTACAATAGCAGTGGCCAAATTGGAATCAATGAGCAGTTTGCGACTGTTCCGTGAGTCTAGTACGTCTCCCAAATGACCTGATTCTATCTTTTATTTAATACATTTCATTTGATAAATTGATTTTAGTGGGCTCTTTAAAGAATTTATTTTACTTTTTTTTTCATCATCTGCTTTCTCTTAATTTGATTAAGTCTACACGTGTTTACATTTTAATTTGCACATGCATTATTTATTTACTTAGTTTAATTTGTTTAGGTCTTCACATGTATTTTTTTTATCTTTGTTCTCCTTAATAAGAATGTAAAAGTTTTTATGGCTTATGATTCTTGAAATGAATAAAAAAAAAAAGATCTCAGCATAACATTTACTTATACGCTTAATTATTACTTTAAAATAAATTAATTGTTTTGCATTATTTTTGTTTAGATTTTGAGTCTCCATAATTAAATCTCACAGGAACTTAAGTAAATATAGCCTATTTCAAATGTTTTTGTACATTTATTTTTAATTAAAGAGTATTTCTTCGCGTTAAACACTAGCATGACGTTGTATGTTTTCTCAGATAAAAAATGAAAAGTTTAAAATCTCGCGTGCAGGGCCGTTATTATGGATGGGCAAACTAGGCTGCATCGCCGGGCTCATCCTAAAAATTATTATTCAAAAAACAACAACAACGTTTGATGCTATCAGGGACAAGCTGGCTACATTTACCGGTCGACCTGAGGGTCCCTGGTTCGATCTCCGGCGAGGACAAAGTATATTTCAGGCCTTATCTTAAGTCCCCGCTATGTCTCCCGTGGTGCCTCCATAGCCATCGCACAATCGGCTATTATGGGGATGAAAGAAGGGCACCATAAATATCGTCCCATTGGTGGTTTATAGGATCTAATAGATTTCATCTCATCCTTACAGGGATTTCACACACATAATGCCCCCGATTACATTGTTTCCCATCCCTATCCCATAAAACAAAAAAAACGATAAGCTAATAACGGCTGTACTCAATGAAGTGGTCCAACTAGACAGCTAGTTGGTATGTGTTGTACTTAACAATATAATTGTATCTCGTGAAGCACTTACTTTGCCATGAACGGAAATGGGAAGGCATCATCAGACATCACCCCGGCCAAAAAAAAAAACGTTGACCATATAGCTTTCTTTATATGCCTGCTTGTCAGGCGCTCTAATTTGATTATATTTTTTTAATCGAAACATATTGTAAAACCGTAATTGTTTGAGTACGTCTTCTATTCATTATATATATAACAACGCCACTTGGTTAACAAATGTTTAGTGTTATGAACTATATCTCTCAATGACAGCTAGAAACACTGCTATAAATCACTATATATATATATATATATATATATATATATATATATATATATATATATATATATATATATATATATATAAGGACAGCGTGCAAGAAAGAAAGTAAGAAGCCGAACTGAACTTGCGTATCATGTCACACCAACTTGCCTATGTGCTGCGAAACGGCAGAGAAAAAAAAATAATTTGATAATTATTGCAATGCTTCGTTTTGATTTTAGCATTGAGAAAATTAATTACTGTTTAAACAAATAATCCTAAGTTATTAGCATTGACGGGTAGGTAAAACGTAATCTGTGACCTATGAAATGTACATTAGGCGGATGACATATTAGGTAGGTGGCATATATATATATTTACCTAATGGTATATGGTTTGATTTGGTGGGTTTGGTTGGTTTGTTTGGTTGGTTTATTTGGGTTTGGTTTGGTTGGTTGTTTGGTTTGGTTGGTTAGCGTTGACGGGTAAAACGTAATTTGTGACCTATGAAATGTAGGTCATTTCTGCACATCTATGTAGTTGGCATAAATTAGCACCCATATCTTTTCCTAATGGTTTGTAAGAAATGTTTCAAGTTTCACGCTTGAACGCCCGACTTACTGGGCAATGTCCGGTACACTGCTAGTATTATATTAAAAACTAAATTACTGAATTTTAAATTCTTAGGAAAAGGAATAGTTTCAAAATGGAATGGGGTTATTTCATTCTATTTCTGCCAAGAGACCATACTTATTGGTGTGAAGTACAACATATGTAGACTGAACACTATAATGCACTGAATCTAGACACACACTAAATACACAAGACGTATACTTTGTAAAAAAATATGTCAATGCGTTTTTAGAGTTTTGCTCAATAAATATCTACAATGGAAATTTTAAAGATGGAGTGTGCAGACATAACAGAAATATCTTCCAGCCTTTTTACTGTGGTAAAAAATTCAGAAAAAGTTGCTTATATATATATATATATATATATATATATATATATATATATATATATATATATATATATATATATATATATATATATATATATATATATATATATACCATCAAAGTGCCCGCGTCTTGAAGCGGAGAAGCATTTCCTTAAAATGTAATAAATAAGAAAGTCAAACATATGTAAAGTGAGAGAAAATATAGGAGACCAAATCTACCATGTCATATGACACGTTTCCTTTTCAATGATTTGTTAACACTTGCTTTGGTGCTTTCAGAATCCGTTAGAGTTTCATGGTCTGTTTGGTTTGAAGTACATTGATAAACGTCTAAGTGCCCCATTACCGAAAACGTCGTCTGTGAATCTTAAATGTTAAAAAGGCATTAACGGTTGTCCAAAAGAGTAAAATAGTTTACCTTATTTTTTTTTTACTCTAACAATAAAAAAAAATGTTTTCCGATTCTAAAAGAATTTATACTTTTTATCGCAAACTATTCTTTTACAAAGCACATTTAAAATGTACTAGCAAACACCGTCTGACATCATAATAAAGAAAGAGTGGGTGTAAGAAAACGTATACAGTTTGTCTAGGACATGTCCCCTACCATTCAGGGACATTATAGGACCAATCTGGGACACCGGGACGTGTCAAATGTAAAAAAAAAAATAAGATTACTGGTCACCATTAGCTTATGGGCACTTTAGGGCAAGGTGTGAGGAAATATCAAATTATTTGTGGATTTAGATATTGGAATAGGAGAAAATTCACCCCAATCATGGAGCTAATCAGGATCATTTGTGTTTCTCTTCAGGCGTTACTTCTTGCCGCGCTGCAAGTCAAGAATCGAGCACAACACTGCAAGCCAGTCGCCATCGATGAAGAACCCATCGAGTCCTACCAGCAGAACTATATCAACTTTACGCACCACCCTTTCAATAGGTACACGCCCAAGAGAGACGTGTCGGCAATGGCCAAAAAGTTCAGGACTTTAAGATGCGGCTACTTCTTCTCGCCCTGGTACAAACTGACGCAGAAACGCCAGCGGCGTGTCATCGGAGGCCGGATACTGACATTTGAGTTTCCGTGGGCAATATTTTTGGAGTCGTTCGACACCTCGACGATCTGCGGCGGCGTCTTGATCTCGCACTTTTGGGTGGTGATGGCCGGGCACTGCCTGCCCAGGCTACACTACGTCTTGGTCTACAACTTCAAGAGGATACTCGTGGATAAGGCCATCCTGCACGAGGATTTCTTTGTCTACGAGGAAGGGTGGTCTGGTCAAAAACGATATCGGGTTGATCAAGCTGAAGGAGCCCGTGTGCCTTACTGATGCTCTCCGGCCCGTCTGTTTGCCGCTCTACAATTATGACTTTGAGAACGACTTTGATTCGTGCTACGTTACCGGATTCGGGAAAACTGACGCTAACAGTAGCGAGCTGCCCGACTACAGGAAGGCGCTGAACGTGACCATCATGCCGCAGAGCATCTGCTCCTTCCTGCAGAGCATCAGGCGGATGCCCGTCGACTACCGCCAGATCTGCATCGATGTCGGCGACGAGGTCAAATCTGGGGCTTGCGGCGGGGACTCCGGCAGCGCGCTGAGCTGCAAGATACGCGGCAGGTACTACCTGGCCGGAATCGTCAGTTTCGGCACGATCGATTGCTCCAGCGAGAGGTACCCCGGGGTCTTTACGAGGATCTACGAATACATTGACTGGATCTTGAGCAACGTTGACTATGATGACTCAAAAGTGAACATCACTTGCAGATAGCTGACGAAACAACACAATGTTGGACTGCTTACGCAAGCTAGACATCACAGTAGATGGACGAGAAACCCGGTTTCTCTCTCCTGTTTTTTTCGTTTAAACACGAGAGATACGAGAGGAACTGATTTAATAATTTGGCTTTGTTACATAATAGTAGATATACGAGGAAACCATGTTAATAACTTAGCTGTGTTACATTAAGAACAGGGAGATGAGTGTAGAAAAAAATGGATAGATCTCGGTAGTTTATTTTTAGATTTTAAAATGTACTTTTATTTGTGCAATTATTTAAAAAAAATATTAAGAAATAATGAATGCTGCATTTATGTTTACGTTGGTAGGAGGTGGAGGGGGGGGGGGGAGATTGTTCAGCTTGAGCTTTCTAGTGGAGTCTTTCCTATGGATAAGTGAAATAGTCGACACCACAGGGGAACTCAGTGGGAACTTTCATTTTGACTTAAACCTAAGGTTAAACAGTGCGGCACTCATATCCAGGTGTGAAAAAAAAAATACAATAGTTAAAAATATTGGTGTTAAATATGACGTGCAGACAATCAATGCCGTTTTAATAACGGCATGGGTCCCACGTAAACACGTACCTTGATGCCCATTGAAAGTAATACATGTATACACTGTGTAGGAAGTCAACAATAATACAATTAAGTAAAATGCATGAACACGAATCGTATTGGTGACCTCGTCTAGTTTGAATGACAATGTTATTTAGTGAATTTGGTCCTGTTATAGGTCTGTCCTGAGCTGACATGTTGATTTACTTTTACTTCTATATAGAATCGGATTAAAGAAGACGGGAAAACTAAAAGTACGGAAGAAGGGGGGGGGCACATGACGTGCACCTATTGAGCCTAAGTCCGCCTCTGTGGCCAGGATGTGTCTAGCCATATCTGTAGTGTTCTGGCTATATCTATAGTGTACTGGCTATATCTGTAGTGTCCTGGCTATATCTATAGTGTTTGGGCTATATCTGTAGTGTTCTGGCCATATTGCAGTGTTCTGGCTATATCTGTAGTGTTCTGGCTATATCTGTAGTGTTCTGGCTATATCTGTAGTGTACTGGCTATATCTGTAGTGTCCTGGCTATATCTATAGTGTTTGGGCTATATCTGTAGTGTTCTGGCCATATTGCAGTGTTCGGGCTATATCTGTAGTGTTCGGGGTATATCTGTATTGTTCTGGCCATATCTGCAATGTTCTGGCCATATCTGCAATGTTCTGGCCATATCTGCAGTGTTCTGGCTATATCTGGAGTGTTATGGCTATATCTGCGGTGTTCTTGCCATATCTGCAATGTTCTGGCCATATCTGGAGTGTTTTGGCTTTATCTGCCGTGGCCGGGTTAATTCAGCTGACTCATGATATATTTGTGATTACATATTTCTTTATAAAGTGCATCGCATAAAAATGTGTCTGGTCATAATTTTGTAGAAAAGTACATCCGCTATTAGTATTACTTAAATGGTGAGTCATCTGAAACTACTCCTGATAACATTTAAAAAACAGCTACATCTGACATGGTTCAGTCATGTTCCGCGCCATGATGTCCTCTGTAAGACTATCACACAGGGTTTCCCATGGTTCAGTCATGTTCCGCGCCATGATGGCCTCTGTAAGACTATCACACAGGGTTTCCCATGGTTCAGTCATGTTCCGCGCCATGATGGCCTCTGTAAGACTATCACACAGGGTTTCCCCCTATGCAGCGCATTGGATTCTATGCTGCTCCCCCCCCAACCATATGGTCTAGGTCAGTGGTCGGCAAACTTATCAGCCAAAGTAGTGTTGTTTTAGTCCCAGGTCATATTTTAGTTTCAGTTTTTATTTCGTTTTTTCTGTAATAATTTCAGTTTTCGTCTAGTTTTAGTCTTGCTGCTAATTTTAGTTTTAGTTTTAGTTCTCGTTGACGAAAAGTCAACATTTTCGTCAACGAAGGTTTTAGTTTTAGTTTTCGTCGACGAAAACAACACTAAGCCAAAGAGCCAAATATGAACATTTCAACAATTAAAAAAAAATTGGGAGCCAAATCTGCTTTTATTACACTAAATAAGTAGTACACTAAATAAGTTGTATACTAAATAAAACTAAATGCCAGAGCCGAACTTAAGGAGCCAAGGAGCCGTATGCGGCTCCGGAGCCGCACTTTGCCGACCAGTGGTCTAGGTCGTCAGGTAAAACACACGTTTCAAATGTCTCTTTCACCACTGGATAGAGCAGTGTGAGGGTCATAAAGTCTATTTTTCTAAAAAATAGATTTTTGAATAATTCTCAAATGAGAATTTGACAATTGCGCGTAGGGCACGAAAACGCACTTACAAAATACATGATAAACTGTAATGAAATAATAATTGTTTAATATGTAGAGATAAATAATAGAAAAACGATAACAAGTTTACAGTAATTGTAGTATTCTGTAGAGACAACCAAAAGCATTAACAAAAAAAAAAAATAGCTCTGATGTTGTTTACAAATGATTGCTCTTGGTCAACTGCTGTCAAACTGATAGTAATTAATTGATACATGTTTGTCATTTAGGATCACCTGATTAATAAGGTGATTGTTGTATGCTTTTTGTAATAACGTAACGATATATTAAATAATATTTTTAGTAATGCTCCAAATGTATCATTTTTTTATAACTAAATTTAAAAATGAACGTCCTGACCTATTTCTCCCAATTCGCTTAATGCAGAGGCTAAATATTTTAAATTGTATCATAACAGAAGATTTTCGTTAATTAAAGGTATACAACTTTCTCAACGGACTGTTTATTTATCGTGCTAAAAAAATATGTCCATGTTTTGTCAATATTAAATCATTTGAGTTTATTTTGAAATATTATAAAAAGAGTTCATAACTACACGGAACAAAAGACAAAATGCATTTTCAGCACTGACTCACCCCCCCCCCCACACGCCCTCCCAAGTGCAGAAGCACGTAAGGGCAATGTCTCTGACATGATTTCTGGTTGCACTCCCTGTGCAAGTATTTATAAAATAAATGCTTTAGTACACCTCATCTATCAGGGATACTAGCTGTAAATAAAATCCCCTTTTTTACAGTTATACTGTAATATTATAATTTACTATCATAATTATGATGGTATTTTTCTTTCTCTTAGATGTTTTTCTCTGGACTGGCTTATTCGGACGACTGTCACTATGTAGGTTTTGACGAATACCCCATAGATCTGTTCAGGCGTGTCTACTATAACTTTCTGGGCGCTCCGTTTCACAAGGACTTCGTTAGGTCCAACAGCTCGGCGTTTCTCAAGTTGTACGAAAAGTTCAAACGGGCGCAGTGTGGGGAACTTAAGGTCGACCCTGGATGGTCCATCATCGGAGGCCGCGCTTCGAATAGCTTTCCGTGGACCGTGAATCTGATCACGCAGACCGGGTCGCAGATCTGCGGGGGCGTGTTGATATCTTCAGACTGGGTGCTCACCACCGCCCACTGCCTGGATTCGCCCAATGACGTGGTGGCGGTCATAGACGGAAACCACCGAGACATACAGTATCTGATCAGGCACAAGGAGTTTACGGAAACGGATTCTAAGAACGATATCGCTTTGATCAAACTCGACTCGCCCGTGTGTTCCTTCGGGAATCTGATGCCAGTCTGCCTGCCGTTGATCGATTACGACTTTGAATACTCGCAGTTTTGCTACGTGACTGGGTGGGGCGTTTACCAAAAGCACGGTACCGAGTCTTCCCCTGAAATGCGTCAACTCCGGGTGTCCGTACTGCCGCAGAGTATTTGCTCCTTCAGTTACGCCCTCGTCAAGCTCGGCGCGGACGAGCGAAATATTTGTGTTGACGCTGGGGATATGGATGATTCAGGACCGTGTAATGGAGACTCAGGTGGACCTCTAAGCTGTAAACCGGGCCCCAAGTACTACGTTGCCGGCCTGACCCAACGATCAGATACAAACTGCACGGGAACTTTCTTACCTTTCTTGTTTATGAGAACTTCTTTTTACACACAGTGGATAATCAACACTATCCTGTCTCGAGGCGGTACTTCCTTCTGTTGATTACAATTTGAGTTTATTTTTTTTTTTTGCTGTTACCGTCTTTCGTGAAATAAACGTCATTGAATTCGTTTCGTTCAGCTAAATCATCATTGAAGAACATTGCGCACTGGGTGTGGATGCGAAACCAACCTAATAATCATCTTAATGAATGAGCTGAGAATAAAATTCTTTTGACAAAGCAATGTAAGAGTTTTTTTAGTGTGAATATCAAAATTTACCGAGACCTGTTAGAAGGTAGTAAATGTAAATACAAGTCAATCCATTTAAAAGTGTAAATAAGACAAAGTAGACACACGATTGTTACATGACGTTACAAACATGAGGCTGATTGTTACATGACGTTACAAACATGAGGCTGATTGTTACATGACGGTACAAACATGAGGCTGATAAGAGATGGTATGACTAATCACACAAAGACTATTTTATGGACAGTGGTCAAAATAGCGTTACTGAAGCCCGGAGTGGACTTTAAAAATGACGTCCCATTCCCGCGGTAAAAACATTGACAAATCCTAAACTAGTAATAAAGCAGCCTAGCTCTTACTGATGGCAAATTAAACGCCACTCGAAGCAAACTTCCCCTCCCTCCCTCTTGCATCTCCGCCCAGTTACGCCACTGATTGTAAATTAAGTAATAAACACATTTTTTTAGTACGGTGGCAATTTCTTTTTTTGCTTTTTGGGACGACAATCCAAATTTTTCTTGGAAAACGTCCTAACAACAGTCTCACCTTTCGATTTTCGATGCCTTCTTCAATGTGTCATCCATTTCATTATGAAAAAAAAGTTCGTTACCATAATACTATTATTCTTTGTGCCAATGGTCAGGCAGTCAATTCAAAACTTTTTTTTTTGTCTATCAATACTTCAAGAGTTCTGGAACTGTTACGATGAGATGATTAACTTCTCATGAAATCGCAAAAGACTAATGAAATGTTTTCTTGTAACTTAACTGCACATGTGAATATGGATAATGGGCGCTTTTAAAAATCTGGCATCCAGACAGTTATAGCAAATGATTCTTTTGATAATCCACTTTAATTGACTGAATGTTAGGACTGCAATCTCAACAGGACTTATTGATAGCTATTGAATTTCAATTGAAACAATTTTTATTTTCATATCTATATTGTTTCATTTTTTTTTTAATTAAAAAAAACCTTTTTGGAATGCACTAAAAAGTTAAATATTTCTTAGATCATAATTTATATAAAGTATCATTACTAAAATATAAATGTAATTACTCATATTCTAGATATTTAGATTATTTATTTCTATTTATCAACCATACCAAAAAATAGATATTTAATCTAGTATAGTGTTACCCATACTTTTATATTTTAGTATTGAAAATTTGTAGGATCTAATGAATTATTGTATTTAACTTCTAGAGAAGTTTGATATACACTATTTTTTTCAGTGTTTTTATTATATTTTATTCTTATTGTTTGTTACACAGCTTTGCCTTATTTAGCAAGTCTACATATAAAGATAAAAAAACAAATATTTTGCACCATATTTCTGAATTTTTTTTTTAATATTATTATCTCAAATGGTATTTTTTTCCCCATCATTAAAATTACTAAAAAGTAATTAGCTAAGTGATTCTATGACATGATAAGTTATGGTCTTAGAATTTTGAAATAGTGTAGTGTCAGGCAGTGTGCTGAATTTGAGCATTCTCACTAAGTTAAAACAGGTCTGAATTTGAGTCACAAGATTCGCTGTCACACATAAACATGTACACAACAACATTTGAAATTCTATATATAAATGTTTAGTTGTTTTTTTTAACTACATTGTTATAATAACCTGAAAGGTTTTTTTTTTTACTAAAATTATAAACCAAATGTGTCGAATATATGTTAACTTGAAGATATTTCTTTTTTTTTTTTAAGCTACTTATATCAAAAGAAAACATTTTTTAAAAGATTAAAAAAAATATTTCAATGCGTAACAAATAAAAAAAAAAGACTTTTGTTTGGTTTATTTCACAAATGGAAGCACAGATTCAAGCTATTTCCAATAAAGATATGACAAGCATTTGTAAACTAATATATTGATAATTGATAACAAGGAAGCGACCTTTCTAGAAGTTGAGCATTACAGATTACATGTATTGTATGTTATTAATGCCTGGGGAAAAAATTAATTGAACTATTAGATAAGGCACTTAATGTGCATAAATAATTAAATATATATTAATGAAAAAATATTTGCATTATAAATTATACAAAAAAAAAGTATAAAAACTATCTAAATTCTCTCAGCTTTTGAGAATTGTAAAGAAATATAAAAACTAGTCTATGCATTGATACTGCAGTTTCAATAATTATGTTTAGAATCATTTATCTTTCACTCTGTTTATTAAAACCCCTCTATGTTCCCTGTAAATAAAAATTTAATTAAAATATTAAATCTGACATATTATGAAAATAGCATTTAAATGTGAAAATACCTTGATAGAGAAACTGTAATGTAAAAAAATAATACATGTAATTGTATAACAATTCTTATTGAGATTTAATTACAGATCAATGTAAATGATGCCCCATTAAAGTCTAATGATTATAATGGAAAAAAAAATTGAAAATAAAAGAAACTTTTTCAGTTAGAAACTAAAAAATAAATACAAGATTTCCATAAAAAAATTTTTTTGTTAAAACAATTGTGATAAATTAGCCAGGATGAATATTTTAACTAGAAAATAATTTTTTCACTAATTTCTAGATGTTACATCCTGACATTTTTGTTCAAGAAAAATTTTATAATAAAGAATTGAACATTTTTACAATTTTATTTGCAGTTTATACTATTTGGTTTTGAACAAAAAAGAAAAAAATATGTTGTAGTCCTAAAAAAAATTCAAGCTTTCTGGATGTACAATTTATTTTTTTACAAAATAAAAAAAGTTCAATAATATAATAATTTTTTTAATATCAACAGAAGTATTTAAGTTAATAAGTATAAATGAAATAAAAACTTACAAGTCTCTCATAGACTAAAATTTAAAAAAAGGAAAGTATTCAATGATAAGTAGTACTTTCTTAGTGTAAAAATAAAACACAGCTCAAATCATTATTTTTTAAATTGGTAAACATTTTACATCACAGAAACTTATCACAAAGATACCAAACACTTAGTTGATATATAATTTTACTCCAATTATCAATAACATTTTGAGAAACAAACACAAGAATATGTAGAGAATACAATCAAATTAGAAAAAGCATTAGTTCTTTGTAAAGCTATATAGATTGTGAATTAAAAAAAAATTCACAAATAATAAACAAGCTCAAACAGATACCAGAATGAATGGCTAATATTAATGAAAAGGTACAGTGTAAGAAAAATCAACAAAACTCGTCACAAGTTTGTATGAATGTTTAAAAGGGTGAGATCAAACGGATAAAGAAAAAGTAAATTCCACATTAAGATGTCCTTTACAAATTAATGAATGAAAATAACTTAGGTATAAAATATGATGTCATTTGTTTTCACTTTGTTACATTTTAACAAATATAGGTCTTAATATCAATTTATTGATAAGTGGCCAATATTTATGGGTATTAAAAATGATATTTTAGACTATTCAATTAAAAATATAGTTCATAAAATATTATTGCATTAAAAATAGTTTCATTAGCTGCTCAGAAAAAATGACTACAAATTTTAGATAGAAATATATCTCTTTTGTATCTCTGATTAAATTTGTGTGAGAAATATGATTAAATATATATTTAACTGTTATTTTTAACTCTCTCTTTAAGATATAAACTTAAGTTTAACTGAATAATTTTTGAATGGAAGACATTTTAATGTATGTAAAAAAAACAACACTTTTTATGATAATTATTTCAAAATAAATGCTTAGGCCTGCATTATTAGAAATATTCTGCATATACAAAATGAAAGTAGTTACAAAATAAAATTAAAAGTGATTGTAGTTTTACTATTACAGCAAAAAAACGAACAGGGCACATGCATGATGTACTACACACAAAGTATAACTATTTGAACCTACAGGAGGAGATAATTTAATTGGTGTTACCCACCTTGATTGTTTCCCTTTTTTCATAATCAGTCTTAAATTGGTACATTTAGGTTACTTTAGTCTGCTAAGATAGTCAGTCCAATGTCAATTTGAAAAATGTTCTTTGTCAATGACAATGTCCCAAAATCAAAATCAACCATATGATCAAGGTGGATATTACTACGAAAGGAAAAAAATCATATAATATCTCAACAGGTGATTACAAATCTACCTCCACCACATTGGTTGGTTGTCATGCCTGACACATACTGTTGATTTTTTTAAAGAATGGTGCAACACAACAAGCCTGGCTCTTGATCCTTGAACTTTTCCTTGCCACCTTTAACCTTGAGGTCAGCACTAATTAGTGGTGACTTCTCAGACTTTTTTGTTATGGGTGTGCCTTCTGCAGGAATTGACTGAAAAAAAAATCAATAAATAGGAATCAAAACTTAGGTTATAAAATAAATTTATAACATCTAAAATAATAGAAATTTAAGATTACTCAATAAGTTTAAATATTTAAAGAATTTTAATTATTCCACTCAAATTTTCTTATTCCTCTTCTGTTTTTTACAGTTTTTAATTGATGATAAATTTAAATCTTAATCTAAATATAATAATAAACTACATCCTTATCATCCTACAAAAAAATTTGTGATTAATGTCATATGAAAAAAATAAAAATATTGTAATTTCTTTTACATCTACAAAATGTATTCAAATCAGGCTTATATTTTACAGTTTATTCATATAATCAATAAATACATTTAATGCACTCATGCAAGTTGAGCATCTTAAAACCTGATAATCATCCTGAATTTCTTTTCTCTCAGTTGTGATATCTGTTTCAACAACCTCTGACAAACTTATCTCTTCATTCAGTGGATTTTTAGTGACAGTTTCTGTTAGAACCTGAGTAGAACAAATCATACAAGATTTAAAACATTTTTATTTGATTGAAAAAACAATCAGTGTTCTAACTATGGAAAATAGAAACTGTAATTAAAAAAAAATATTTCTGAGAAGTCTGATATTTTATTAAATAAATATAAAACTAATAGAAGATGCCAATTCAATCAATACCTGTGGTAAATGTATTTACAATAGTTTTTTTTTTATCATTTTTTTTACCTCACCTTTATTTCTCTTAAGTGGGGTGCCTCCAGTAGGCGCACTTCCACAAAGGGTCTTATACACAAAAAAATGAGATAATCTGTGATGGTTTTAATTTAGAGGTAAGAAAACTTTTTAAAATGCAGGCCACATTGGGTTTTTAAAATTGTAAGATGGGCTGGACCAAAAGTAGAAGGATGGTGTTTTATATGAAATAATATAAATTTAAAGTACATATCATTGATGTGAATGAATGGGAGGAAGCAAAGCACAAGCCAGATCAAACAGCCTCCCACTGTCTGGTCTAATTCCTTCATTTTAGATGTTGCTGTTAGTGAATATCATATATAGTCCAATTATAAGTTATAAAAAAAAATCTATGATTCTATAACACCTAAAATTCATTTTTTTTTAAGGTAACTGTAATGATGAGATATTTATGTTATATTCTATAAATATTGTAAGCCACTAATAATATGATTTTAGTGTTCCATTTTTCAGCCCCAAAATGGCTATGGAGGCGCCATGGAAGGCAAATGTAAGATAACTAGAACGTAGTCCACACTTCCCCAAACTAATGTAGGTATATATTTTATGTTTGGGAACTTTCACCAAGGCCTAAAAAAATCCCTGGTCTCATTGGCGATGAAAGTAAAGAACTTCACAACAACATTTGTGTGTATTACATTGCATGACCATCTAGCAGAATTAGAAGGACCACTTACTCCATTAGCTACATTTGTAACTTCAGTTACTTCCTTGGCGTCAACAAGGCCAGCCTCATGCTCTCTTATCTCCTTCTCATCAACATTTGTCACTTCCTGTTTTTCTTGACCTGTCCCCAAACCTGTACTGCCAATGTCACTCAGCATAAGATTGTCATCTTCCAGGTTGTCAATTTCATCAAAAAATGGTTCTTCTAGGTCAGTCAGATCTGGCTTGTTCTGCAGATAGAAAGACAACGCACTTTTAATTAAAATTTTTATTTTCATTAATAGTTAAAACGCAGACTAATATCTGCTTTGAAGCATGCCAGAAATAATTGTAAAGTAAATGCAAATATGTCAATAGGAAAAAAGAATCTAACAACAACCAGAAGCTATACAAAAAGTACTTTTTTTTATTTCTGCTGCAATGAAGGACGACATTTTTTATTAATCAAAAATGATCGTTAAAGGCATGAAGTTTGATGATGAAGATTTTTTGTTGTTGTTTTGAAATTCAGATTTAGGAATAAGTTTCATATATCAATCTATTTTTTGAAATGCATTTTACTTCAACTATAAGCCTGATCTAAAAATATACTAAATTAGTCCTGATCTTTGTAATATAGGCCTATCAATAAAAAAACTTAAACTTACACATTCATTTTCCTTATCTTCTTCTTTGCTGTCACCGTCAATAAGAGGTGCATTATCTTGGTCATACTTGCCTGAAACATTCATGGAGATGATTAAAAGTGTTTTTATTCACTGTTGAGTTGTTGACAAATGCATGAAATTTTCAGTAGTACATTCATAAAGTAAGCAGATATGTAAAGCTTTAAAAGGACAATAAGTTGTTGAATAATATAATAGGTTTTAAAAATATTTGTTTCATTATAGAGATCAATAAGCTTAAATTATAAAGTCATTAAAGAAGCTGCAGGCCAATCATGTGGTAAAGACAAATGCTAATTCCTACCGTTATATTATACGAATACTTTAAAAAAAAATGATAACTAGTAAAAGTACATATTATTCATATTGCATTAATTCACGTTCAATTTGTGTAAGTCATTGTAAATAAGTTTATGCATAGATGTTTCTTTTTTCAAGTTGATCCAATAAACATGAATAATGTCCAAGAAAAAATATAAAAAAGTGATAGTTTAATTTCACGCCAGTGAAAAAAAATAATGGTTATAAATATCATGCCAGATTTCTGAACAAGCAAATACACAAAATATAAATAGTTAATGTTGTTTGGCTTATAGTGTACTAATTATATCGGTTGAAAAGATAATATGTTCACCAATCTTTATTTTTTTCTATGTCACCACTGGTACTCATTGCTAGTACTTAAATACAACATAAAATGATAATTTAAATACTAGAAATTAGCAAAATTTTGAATACAATAAAAAGAAAAATTTTTGAAGAATTGATAGATAGTCGGTTATTGGTATTTAATCATTGTCCGTACAGTTTAATGTCATTAAATAACAAAAAAAAAACCATTTTAAAGCTCTGTAACGATGGTGTATGAGAGGGGTATATCATTAAATTACACCTGTCTGTAACACATATTGGACGAAGTACCCGTTGGGACCTCTAAAGTAAGAGATTCAGTTGGAATTTAGACTGAAATGGAGGACTCGAGTAGCGGGGATCCAAGACTTGCCTAAATTTCCTATTCATAGCAGCGCCTCTGATGATAAACCAACAAACAGAGACGCTCTTACGTTTTTTGTTGCCCAAAGCAACAAGCACATTTTGGGACCCTATCCACAAGTACATTGTGGGGACGTAGCCACAAGTAAATTTTAAGGGCAGATGTATAGTTGGTGACTCTAGAGAGAAAAAAACGCTGTCAACGCCACCACTTGCAAATCTTGGATCATAATAATTTATGACAACTGAAGCCTCTGCACGCCCCTGACCTAAAATCATTTTAGCCCCGCGCACCAGACAATTGCTCAGATGGCGTTTCCTTGTAATGGGTCTGATTGTTGGTTAAACCTCGCCATAACATTTTTATTTTGAAATTAATCACCTCTGATCAGCAATCAGCTTAAAATAAAACTGTACTTTAAAAAAAAACATTTCAATTTTCATTGCTTTACGGCAAAATAACAGAGCCACCTAGTTTGCCTATCCATTTGCTTATTCATAAGAACATTTTACAAAAAAAAATCTGGCTAAGAGAGATAGTTACGACCAACATTAACACCTATTTTGGATACAAATGCATTTTTTTTGCTTTGTGCTTTTCGGAAATACAAAATTAAAGTTTAACGTTCTGATGTTATTCGGTTTAAACATTATTTTAAAGTGACAGCACTGAATTCTATATTATGATAGCTCAGTTGATGACAACCCTCTAGAAGATGACTCATTGGTGCATCACAACATACAATCGACCACTTTCATAATGTGTTTATCATCACCTCATCTGCACAGAAACAGATGCGCTGTACTATGGAATCGATTTTCCCCCTTTTCTTACCACAGTCTACCTATCCATAGCTAGTTGTAAACAATGTTTTTTTCCCCTCCCTCATCTTAAAATTGGACTTGGTCCAAACTTGATTTCTTTTTAATAGAGTGGGATAAAAATTTATATTGAAAGACACGGGGGAAAAAAATCGAGTTTATATAATAGGATATCAATTGGATGTGTTAAAACCAATAACACCAATAAATACGTTCAGCTAGGTCTTAATATCTTTATGATTACCTCCATATAATTTATATACCTATATCTTCTAATGTTATGGTAAATCTTTTTAAGAATACTATAATATTGAGAAACTAAAACTTAAAATTTTGTCTTTTCAAATACGTTCATAAATGTTGATCTATGGAAATATTTAAGTAAAAATTGTCAATTATTGATCTTATTAGCATTCACATTAAATCATGCAGTGAAAAGAAATAAAATATGATTGTAGGCTGTAAAAGAAGTATTGAATTGCAATATATATAGTTAATGAAGGTGCAAATCAAATAAAAGCTCATTAAATTCAAGATTTATGATGCAGTGTATTATTTCATCATTCACCTCAGGTACGAAGCAGTGCGAAAATATTTTGATTAATAGATTTCTTTTAAAAATCACCTGTTAATGTATGGTTAGTCACTAACATTGCTACATCCCCTGTTATTTCCCTCCCTGTATAAGATGACACCTCAACACTTCCTCCAGGTTGTGTTTGGCAGGTAACATGACTGTCATCTTTCTCCGCGGGACTGTTTTCTTCTACGGAGGTTAGATCTACTTCCGGTATAGATTCCTGCGGTATTGACTTGGGCACCTTAGATTTAGACTTAAGAGCAATTTTACTAGCAACTGCGCTATTCTTGCAAGGGAGAGCTATTCGTTTAGCTTTAACTCTACGTTTATATTCGCTGTATACGTCATCATAAAATGGATTATTGGTCTGTAAATCTAAATCGAGAGATTCATATTTAGTGATTTTACCTTTCTTAACTCCAGCTGTGCTTTCCACCCCACCATTGGGTAATTTATCTGGTCCGCTGCTGTCTTCTTTGTCTATGCTGGTAACAGGAGTAAGTTTATGCATTCTGGCTCTATCTGCTGCCAACTCACTCTCAAATTCCTGCAGCAGATCTTCCGTGCTGCCGATGTTGTAGTACGCGCCTTTGAACTGTGTTTTGATGTTGATCCTTTCCTCCACCTCCGACAGGCTACTTCTGTTGTCGGCGTTGTAGTCGTTGGGGTCCACTTCCACATCCGATGTGTCCACCGAAGTGGAGCTGGCCCTTGAGAAATCTCGAAAGTTTTTACCGTCCAGGCCAGACATCAGGTCAGAACGAATCTGCTCGCTGTCTACTGTGCGAATAGATTCGTGACCCGTAGAGTTGTTATCTTTTTGCTGCCCGGACACTTCGTCTAAGTCAATGATGTCTTTCACGAAGACGTCGTCTTCGAAGCTAAGGGTTGACTCAAAGCTGTCAGCCGCTCTGTTTCTGGACGCATCTACATTAAAAGGATTTATCCGGTCTGAACAATGTTCTTTATCTTCAATATTCCGACGATTAGCGTTTGTTTTATTATCGTCCGTTTCTGAAATTTGACTTTGTACTGTGGATGCGGCCTTCTTGGCATGAGCTTCTTTCGTCGACTTGAAACCAAAGTTCTTCTTTTTAGAAACTTCTCGTATGTTATTGTTATCTGGTTGTTCATTCGCTTCGACAAGAGCTGTTTTATCGTTGGTTTCCATGTCTTCGATTAACGCTTCATCCCTATCTTTTGTATTTGAATTGTCTCTCAGGGATTCATCACGAAAAGAAACGATGCGGTTCTGCTGAGACGACGTATTTTTCTGCAGAGGCTTCTTCTCTATGTTGCCTTTCTCCGAAGGCAGACCGCTTTCTTCACTGGTAGACGGTGATTTGGAGAACTTATGACGCCTGCTTTCCCACCGTTTTTCTTCTTCTATGTAATGTGGGATCAGAGACTTCTTCTTATAATCTAAATTCGAACTATCTCCGAAAGATTTGCGAAATCCTGCACTAGGTCTTCCATCATGTTCTAGTCCTTTCACATCCGCGGCGGAACTCAGTTTTTCAGAATTTACACTCGAAGATCTGTTCGAAAAATCCCCGAGTTTTTTTCTTCCAGGACTCAACTCAGAGCTTTTGCCCCTCTTCAGGTGAGCGGAACTGCTTGCGATGGTGCTGGACGAAGGCTTTGGCGGCGATGTGGAGAAGTCGTCCCCGCTGACCAATACTGTCTGACCGTATTTGGCTAGATTCCTCTCCAGCTGATCTCTGAGTTTTTTCCCTTCGTTCCTGGCGAGGATGATACTGTTGTAACGACCGAGACGCCTCAACTGTCTCTCACATCTGTTGCACAAATCGAGTGACGCGTAGCTCTCTGAAAACTCCGCCCCCAGCACACGGGTGAATGTGTCGCACAGGTCCGCTGTCTTGTGCCGGGATAAGGTCACGTAGGAAACGCCGTCCACTCGAACGTTCACGCCGCACGTCAAGCACCAAGGGTCAATCTCCCCGCTGTTCTTTCTGGTGTAGCTCGGTTTTTGGTTGGGTCCAGTCTTGCGATGCGATGACCAGGCCATCGTCGTTGACCGCTTATCCTTCAGAAATTAACCGCATAAACGCAAAATTGAAAATGTTTTAATCCGTTGACAGATTACACACTGTTCACTGTTTTTTTTTGTCTTAAACTAATATTGGTGACAAAGATTCAGGTGAGAATACATCCGAATTGCTAAAAAAACCAAAGTAACAACAACCCCAACGAACAAAACAATATGTGAGTCATAAATTGAGAAGATGTTTTTCCATGTGTGAGTATAATTTATTTCGACAACCAGGTGAGCATATGGCTCATTGGCCTATCTATATATAAGTGTGTATTGTGACGCCCCTCAGATCAATAGTGTATCGCGATGAACAAAAGAAAAAAAAAACTACAAACGGTATTTGAGCTATAGGTTCAATAATGCAGAGCACAAGTGGCGTCTATTGAGATCAACTACAGTATTAATGGCTGATAATTTATAATTGGCTCGTAATTTTGTATTCCCTCAGGAGACGACGCCATTAAAAATACATAGCTTTGAAAAAAAAAAAAAAAGAAAAAAAAAATCTTTTTATCATCGTTCAACGTAAAGAGGCTCTAAAAAATAAATAATGATTGTTATTACTTAATGAAATAAACATTATTACTTAATGTAATAAACATTATTACTTAATGGAATAAACATTCTGGAGAGGCTGTGAATGAGAGTTGCTAAATAACAATTAAAAAAAAAAAGCTCTAAACGCATTTTGTTTTCTAAGAATCAATTATTGCAAATGAACTAACAATGTATTATTACAATGGCCTGAGCCAATGAACTAACAATGTATTATTACAATGGCCTGAGGTCAGCGGTCACCAAATCCTGTTTAGCCTTTTGTTTCTTATGACTCACCCTGTGTAGTTACACTTATGAACGAAAACTAAAACCACAGATAATCACTGAAGTAAACTCTAATGAAATTTTAGCCCACGGCGAATCATATTTTTTTTTCAGTAAAAGCAATACAATTTGTATTTACAATATCTTGTATTACACATAATATATATATATATATTCATTCTCATATGGCTTAGAAAAACAAACAAATTATACTTTGAAGGACGTCAATGTAAGGATTTGCCTCTCTCTCGATATGTAACTTGCTCATTCATCTAATACTTTGAATAGGATGCTTATTATTTCACTTTTATGTAACCTTTTAAATAGACTTTCTTCGCAGGCCTACTTCAGTTAGGGATAAGGATAAATATTCATTGCTGAAATTCCTCAACACATTGGTCAGTAGATATAGAAGATTGACACAATAGTTGCAGCGTGAAGTTAACTATCGCCAAGAAAATAATTAACAAAATAATAAGTTTATGTGTAGTTTGCTCCAAATGGAAAGAAAATATCTTTCGATTCACTGCTGAGTTTAACACATGAATCATTCAACACACAAACACCATTTCGACGTCCAGAAGTTTGAGTAAGTTGTGTCATTGTTTCTGGCAACATGTTGTTGTCTTTATTTCCATTGATTAGTTTGTTTACATAAAAGAACAAAGTTTATTGGAGGTTGTTTTATAGTCAACGAACAAGCGAATGGGAGAAAAAAAAAGATTGTATTGCCTTTATGATTATAATGAAAAAAGAACAGTCTTTTTATCTCATAGGATACTATCTTAATGTTTTCATTTAACGCTCTACAATTGAGTAGATCGTTGCGCGATAATTTGAGTTTATGAGTAAGCAAAATAAATTTAACTTGAGCGTCTTAGTCTTTTATAAGTAAGGTCACTTTCAAATCGCGATCGGTGGCCTACGCGACAGTACATTTGTTCTAAATACACCACGTTCGGTTTCATGTGTTTAATTTTAACTCAATAACATTAGTTATGTAGCCTATTTAAAAACATGGATAGCGTGTAATTTATTGATCTCTCTTTTTTTTTTCTTACGCCCATGGCTAAGACCTACCTAACTTGGTTCTATTTCGTCCATTGTGGTGACAGAGGTTATAAGCCTATTGTAAGCCTATTTTTGTAAGCGTCCTTTTATTTTGTACATGAAAAAAATATTGCGTACAATTTTCAAAATATGTTGATATCACTAAATAAAATAATTTTATGAGATCGAAATAGATATTTTTCAAGATTGAAGTGTTGAGGGCCAGCTTTTAAATTTGCCTAATTGACAAAACATTTTGAAATATTAAATGTCCTTCTGCTATTTGCCTGTTTGCAGAAGATGCAAAGGGTTATAATATTACAGTGAAAAATTACAGAGAATCCTTTTTATCTTATAAATGTGGGCTGATTTATTCAGAGCCTTACGTTAGAGACTTATTAGCCTTATGATTAATCCAGCCCTTGTAGTTTTTTTTTTTTAGACATTCGCTTCATTGTAAAAACGGGCGATAAACTCGTACATACTGTTCAGCAGAGTTAAGGTACATAATATCTGATGGTACAGTGAAATCAATTGGTGACAGTCGGCTGATCTCTCACATGGCTACATATTTGTCTGACTCATCTATTTACATATTTTTTATACGTAAAGGTTTTGTTCAATGTACTGCACATTGTTCACTGCATTCCATATCCTCCATGCAGTAGCAAGTTAAGAAAATGTATTAAAGTAATTTTTTTTTCTGTTGGTCGAGAGCACCTTATAATCACACCCACTGAATTATCATTCAGACTGGTTACGTTTATTTTTTATTACATTTTACATATTCGACTGCATCACCCTCTTTTGTTTATAAAGTAATAAGATTATCCAGGGTCGGAATCAAATCAGTTGAGGCCCTCGAGTGCAGAGGAAAATGTTGGGGCTTTGAAAAAAAAAAGAGAGACGTATAATAAGGTTTAAAATTATTGGGCTATGTGGGGCCCCTACATATTCGAGCGGCCCTGTGTGCGCGCCTAGTGCACGCCTGGTCCTTAAATCCGCCTTTGAGTTTGTCTCAGGTACATTACTCAAAAGGTTTCAATTATTACATTTAAACATTGTTGTTTAAATAACAAAAACATAATAATACATTGGGCTAAAAGCTGTGAAAAGTTAATTTTTGGTTAAATGCTGAGAAAGTGTAAATTTGGTTTAAAATGATAGTTTACAAAGTGGCGTCGCAAGTGTTAAAGGAGCCCTACCAACAAAAGGCCCTGCTGATAAAAGTAAAGCATCACATTTTACTCTACGTCATGGGCCCATTTAATTCCACCCAACGGGTCCTTTTACGACGCCCCTGAGTTAACGTTTGGTTAATAGCTGAGAAAGTTATGGTTGGGTAAAAAGCAAAGAAAGTACAAACTTGTTATAAATCTGAAATCACCCTGTGCAGTAGGACTCACCTCCTCTCCTAATCCCTGATGGCGAAAGTCGAGCCTTAATGTCTACACTAGGGCTCTTTTTCTTTTTCTGACCTGAAGTTGAGAAATGGATATGATAAGATCTTGATTTAGACATAAAGCACTAACATACACTGACCTGCACAGACACATGCGACAAGCATAGATACATATATACAGTAGTGCCTGGTTACATATATACATATATATATATATATATATATATATATATAATGCATTTATTTTCATAAAAATTCAATTTGTACACATTACACATACACACAAACATAGTTCACACATACAAAAATAGTAAATAAATACACACATAGTAAAAACATACATACATACAACAGACATACATACACACATAGTACACAAACATATAGCACATACACACACATATAGTAAATACATACACACATAGCACATACACACACACATGGTAAATACATACATCAAAGCTACACACTTCTTGTATTTACATACCTACAAAAAATATATATATATATATACATATACATATATGTATATATATATATATATATATATATATATATATATATATATATATATAAATACACACACACACACATCATAGCATACCTCAACTTCTTATGAACTGAATAACGGTTTCAATATTGTTCAGTATATGGTCTGTATTGGAATTACTAAAGAGACACCCACACATAGGCGAAATATCTTTACCTAGAGAGGATGTGAATTATTCCACACCAATTTTCATTCTGATCAAAACGTTCACATCAACGCGGAACTCTTCCATAGAACATCGAATGTTTTGCCTGATCCTTGAATATGGAAATGTTTAATTGAGTTTCCTTTTTTTTTTTGCTGCTACATAGACTTATGACAAGACCAAAGCCGGCGGAATGTCAGATCAATGAATTTTTTATGGTTGATCGAATTACACAAATTATATAGGCAAATTACACAATCGATTCATTATGTTTGAGTTAAATGAAAATTTCCTCGCTGGGGGACGAATATTTAATTAATTTGGGTTGCCAGATGATAATCGGTTTGGGAATCTGAAATGGTGTGATGCACCTAGTTAATGTTCGATTCCCAGTAATTTTTATTTGGCCGAGTGACGCCACTGAGAATGTGAGGCGTCAAAAAAAAGCATAAGTTATTAGATAAATCTCACTGTAACCACTCGGTGTGCTGCTTCAAGTCACAATATGACTAAATTAGTAAAAGTGTAATGACCAGTCATCATTTAGTTACTTCTTTTTTCCCTAAATCACCTTTTCACAGAGTTAAAAAAAAAAAGAACAGAAACCTTGTACTATTTTTAGATCCATAAATCCCTCTAATCTTATTGAGGCTACAGCTGGGAAACTTTTTGTTTAAGTTTTTATTTTTTTTAAATATGAACATGGTGTTCTTTACGTCATAAGACAAATAATGAAATAAAAATGTTTCATCTAAAAATATCTGGAATGACAAAGAAGGGTGGAGTGGAGTGATGAATGCTGCTGACACACAAACAAGATGTGATGAATGCTGCTGACCAGTGGCACCGAGAGCCAACGCGGGCCCCAAGGCAGGACATCATTGCGGGCCCCTTAATAAACAATGAGTCGTGAAAAAAATTGACATGGTCGGGGCTGCCGGGCCCCTTTATGCCCCCCTTACAGAGGCGGGCCCCCTAGCAATGAACCCCCCTCTCGGGGCCCTGCTGTTGACACACAAACAAGATGTGATGAATGCTGTTGACACACAAACAAGGTTGAAACACAAACAAGGTTGACACACAAACAAGATGTAATGAATGCTGTTGACACACACACAAGATGTAATGAATGCTGTTGACACACAAACAAGATGTGATGAATGCTGTTGACACACAAACAAGATGTAATGAATGCTGTTGACACACAAACAAGATGTAATGAATGCTGTTGACACACAAACAAGATGTGTTAGCTCGAGTCTATTGTGATGGGCACATCAATTACAGATATTTTACATTTTTATTTTAATTATATCTAGAGGTAGATTACTTTAGGCACAAACAAATATTTATTAATAATGAACGGATTGTTTGTTTTACATCTAAATATTGTGATAATACGCTAAGTACTATTTATATGAAAACTCCGTTAGTTGTAAACAACTTATCTACTTGTAAATAGGACATACTTTACTAATTTTTCGCTATGAGAGTGAGTAGCTACGGTTGTAAGAATATGCCAGAACCCCATGATTTTTGACGGCGCTGCTGCCTTCTGAATACAGCCTTAATATGTACCATTTATAACACGTTGAGGACAAGATAATGTCAAGAACAAACGTGAAATTTCAGATATTATTAAAACATTAGTAAAGACATCTCCGGTTCAACAGTATAATTCATTTATCTCTCACAAGAACAAAAGGATGTGTTTTATCGACATGCATTGGTTGAGCATTTATTGAAATAATAGGTCACATTATAGCACATTTTAAGTCATATATGAAATAAGGTCACACCTTATAAATAAGCCTGAAAGAATTTAAAAAAAAATTCAATTAAATGATTTGACAGTGGTCAATTTTCTTTTTCTTTTAACAGATATTTTTTTTTTTATTTTTTTTTTACATTTATTCCCCTTTTTTTAGAGAACTTATTTGTGTGGTTTTGAAAGTTTTTCTTTGTTGTTTTATCGGTAAGGTGATGTATTTTGCTTTTTAAGAGTTGATAATGTTTTAAAGCTATTTAGGATGCATCAACATAGATGAGTTTTTAAAATTTTAAATATAACTATAAAATGGCGTTGTGAGGGGTCTGCAAGGGTGGGGTCATCATGCCCCGGGCGCTACTCACAAAGGGGCGCCAAATGGTATATTTTACATATAATATTATATGGTTTTCGAATGGGAGTGCGCTAAAAAGGTGTGCTCCGGGCGCGAATTAAGCTCGCTACGCCACTCTATAACTATGATTTTTAAGTTATTGTTATTAACATTATAACAATACTTTTTTTTTTTGACTTTCTTCAATTGAACAGACTCCGTCATTTGAAATGATGTCCCGTTGATTAAAGAGAGATAACTAGTATTTTTTTTATTTTCATATCTAGAGCTAGTTCCCTTTAATTTTTTTGTTAATGAATTTTAGGAGTGTTTTCTTTCTGTGTCTTTCCCCCATCTCATTCTCAACCCCCCCCCTCTCTCTCTCTCTCTCTCTTTCTCTCTCTCTCTCTCTCTCTCGATATATATAAATATATATATATATATCTATATATATATATATATACACACACATATATATATATATATACATTTGTGTGTGTGCGTTTGTGTGTGTATTAGTATAGGGGATTTTTGTTTATTAATATGATATCATATTCGTCTTTAAATACTCAATGCTCTCAACATATCTTAAAACTTTCTAGAACCTTAACAGTCTAATAAAGATTCCTTTGCAACTAAAAATTGCGCTTTGTGAGTGAGCCGGATATGCATGCTGTGAGGTTTTGTGTGTAAGCCGGATAAGCATGCCGTGAGGTTTTGTGAGTGAGCCGGATATGCATGCTATGAGGTTTTGTGAGTGAGACGGATATGCATGCTATGAGGTTTTGTGAGTAAGCCGGATAAGCATGCCATGAGGTTTTGTAAGTGAGCCGGATATGCATGCTATGAGGTTTTCTAAGTGAGCCGGATATGCATGCTATGAGGTTTTGTGATTGAGCAGGATATGCATGCTATGAGGTTTTGTGAAGGAGTCGGATATGTATGTTATGAGGTTTCAACTCAGTCACCTGATTGTTTCTTCCGTTCTACATTTGTGGAAGCTGCACTCTCAGCTCTGGTGGGAATGAAAGAAGGGAACCATCGTACCGTCTCTTTAGTGTCTTATACGGCACTATATTTGGAGTCCCCATAAAAACTACGACTTTAGGGAACCACTGCTCCCCTTCACCAACAGGTTTGCAACAAATCAAATAAATTAAAATAAATTTCATAGGCAACGGATCTCCCTAAGATATTTTATGGTTGCCTCCCAATCGCAGTGGCTCCTGACGATCTTGACACCTCTATATATTTGTCTAAACATCTTTTTGCTTATTCTTCACATCTACATTACCCATTCACTCACCATTCCAATCTACATTACCCTTTCACTCACCATTACCATCTACATTACCATTTCACTCACCATTCACATCTACATTACCATTTCATTCACCATTCACATCTACATTACCCTTTCATTCACCATTCCCATCTACATTACCCTTTCACTCACCATTCCCATCTACATTACCCTTTCACTCACCATTCCCATCTACATTACCCTTTCACTCACCATTCACATCTACATTACCATTTCACTCACCATTCACATCTACATTACCATTTAACTCACCATTCCCATCTATATAAACCTTTCACTCACCATTCCCATCTATATAAACCTTTCACTCACCATTCACATCTACATTACCCTTTCACTCACCATTCACATCTACATTACCCTTTCACTCACCATTCACATCTACATTACCCCTTTCACTCACCATTCTTCTTGTTTTTCTTCTTCCTGCATCTCCTCCTGCCCCCTACGATGAGTGCCCCGTCTCCATTGTTGTTACAGTCATTATACTGCAGGTCATTCAATGCCCTGTTAATGGCGTTTTGTATTTTTTCTTTGAGCGGGGCACGCATCACAGTGTTAAAATAGCTGCATGGTTTCCCTGGAGACAAGAAAACAACAACAAATACTTGGTATGTAATAAATTAGTTTTGAGCATTCAGTTCTTTAGTGATCACTGTTGATTGATACATTCTTTTGTGATCATTTTTACTTTATTACTTTCTTTGTTAATTATTGGCTATTTTCTTGTAAACATTTTATACTGGTAATTTTCAAATTGGCCATTTCATAAAGGTCAATTTCATTGTGTTCCTATTGTATTAGTATTGTTCATATTGACATAATATTCTCTTTTCGTCTTATCTTTATAAGCCTTTTCTGTCTTAGTCGTTTTCTTTATAGTTCATTTCCACATCCGTCATTTTTTATTGGATAAAATTTGAATTGTCATTTATATAGTACTTCTTTTTTTCAGGCTTTTTTTTAATAAGGTCTGACCTATTTCATGGACTAAATATAAATATGTCACAACATAATATGATAAATGTCTCCATTAGTTTGAGATGTAGAGATAAATGAGTTTTGTTGTTCAAACCAGAGACGTCATTTTGGATGTGAAAACAAGGCGGCTACATAAAAGTGTAAAGTAAGAACGTTTCAAAGGCCATAGACCCAAAGTATTTAGGAGTTGTGTGGGTCGTCAAGGACGGCCCAGATATAAAAAAGTAATAGGGGACCAATTTAACTTTTTTACTCAGGACCACCAAAAGTAACTATACCTAGAGCCTACGCCCCTAAATGTATTATTTCCTTGGGCCTAAAAATATACCATTGCCTTCACCCCTAAATGTACCAATACTTAGAGCCCACTAATGTACCACTGCCTGGGGTCCAAAATGTACCAATACTTAGAGCCCCACTAATGTACCACTGCCTGGGGCCCAAAATGTACCAATACTTAGAGCCCAACTAATGCACCACTGCCTGGGGTCCAAAATGTACCAATACTTAGAGCCCACTAATGTACCACTGCCTGGGGTCCAAAATGTACCAATACTTAGAGCCCCACTAATGTACCATTGCCTGTGACCCATAATGTACCAATACTTAGTGGCCCCTAAAAACATCAGGACGACTCTGGTTGTAAAATATGTATATTTTTTAAGCTGAACTGTTTATATGTACAAAATATTGAAATATTACAATGTTAGATATATCAAGTCGCTTGGACAGACGCTTTAGTTAAAGTACTATTTCAGGTATCTCAAGCCGCTTGGACAGACGCTTTAGTTAAAGTACTATTTCGGGTATCTCAAGCCGCTTGAACAGACGCTTTAGTTAAAGTACTATTTCGGGTATCTCAAGCCGCTTGGACAGACGCTTTAGTTAAAGTACTATTTCAGGTATCTCAAGCCGCTTGGACAGACGCTTTAGTTAAAGTACTATTTCAGGTATCTCAAGCCGCTTGGACAGACGCTTTAGTTAAAGTACTATTTCACGTATCTCAAGTCGCTTCGTATAGAGATTTACACGCTTTAGTACGAGAAAAATATCTTCGATGAGTGATTATGAAATTCTACCTGTGTTGAACATCTCTATCACATCGCCCTACATAGTTAAGTCTAAACATTTTTTTTTCAATTGTTGTCAACATTAACACTGTGGTATTTGGTGTGACTGACAGGGAATAACTTTATCAGAATCTAAACCGGCACTGAAATGCGGAAACTGTCGTAAGCCACGCTGACTTGATAATTTGATGGTAAACGAGTTCAAATTGCATCATCTTTTTATGTAAAGAAAATAAAAACAACGAATAATAGGCCTATGCTGCATTTATGTGTGTATATGTATATACATATATGTTTGTGAATGAGAGTAGGAGGTGGTGTATGGGATGTTTTTATCCTCATAATTATATTTGTTGAAAGTAAAAACAAGTAAAGATAGATATACACTAGAGCTGCCATTGCATAAGATGGCGACTGTGGAAAGTAAGAAAGTAAGTATATGACTTGTGGTTAAAACGAGGCCTATCTTTAAAATACACTTTACCCCATGTCTATATTTTAGGAAAGTATTAAGTGATCTGCCTCATAATCACACAACAAATACCCGATGGCATGACTTTTTAAACAAAATAAAATAAAAAAAAAGAAACGATCAACTCACCGAATGTAGGATTAGTAACTTTGTGCACGGTGTCAAGGTAGTGAGTGGGATAGCGCTCACCCACAAGGCCATGGATCATCAACGTGTACATAGCATGTGAGCGGGTACGGCGGTGTGAATAGACACGTGGGCAATAACGGGGGAGTAGGAATACACAGAGCACAAATACACAGGTGAACTGTGGAAACCTAATGTGTTGCTTACCTGTTCTTATAATTCTCCTGTAAGTTACAGGAATAATGCGATGGATCAATGGGATGTTTTATAGCTCTAAACGCCAAAAGTGTCTAATATTTCTTTTTACCATCCATTTATAATTACTATCAATTATTATATGTCATGTAAACTGCGGGTCTTAGCTGTTTTGCGGTCGTGCGATGTAGAGAGATCAACTGTCTACCGAAGGGGGGGGGGGTCCTAGGTTCGAACCTGAGTGAGAACTTTGGGATTAGTTCATGTCCTGGTGTAAGTCCCCAAGACCACGTAACTTTAAATGGGTACCTGACTTAAAGTTGGGGGACTAAAGGCGGATGGGCGTTGTGCTAACCGCACAATCTCTTTCAGCCCCGTAGCGTGAAAATTCTACAGCAGGGGGCCTGGCAATAGCAGAGGGGCAGGTAATACATTTTACTAATTAGAGCAGATAAGCAGAGGGGGGCCAGACAAAACGCAGGGGGGGGGCCGGCACCCTGCCCCCCGCACGCTACGGGCCTGATCTCTTTATATATCGAGGTAATTGAAATAGAATCATTCTTCACTTCAACTGCCCCGATGGGCCCTTAGGGGCTTAAGGAAACTTTTTTTTTTACTTAGTTGTTTAACTTAAAAATCAAATTTACATCTTTATCAAATGACAGTTCAATTTTTATTATGATTAGCTTTCTTAGGTTCTGTCTATTTTGGCTACCTACAAAATTGAGGAGAATATTGTATCAAGCAAACTATTTGTATCTATTCAAATCACCATTTATAAAAAAAAATCGTGAATATTATTGTGGATTTATTGGTGTGTGAGATATATTAACGTATAAAACAACAACATCAGTTTTGAAATGAAGTCATTTTACATCGTTTGTATTGGTTTCTCATTGAGATTCACAGATTCTTCTAATAAATCTTTAGATAAAATTGGTTTAAGCTAGCGTTCTTTTTGGTGAAAGATTGAGTAAAAAAGAATTTAATTGTAAAAAAGTTTCCATTCAAACGCCTACACAGACCATCGACGTCAGATAGAGTTCAACTGTTTCCGTAGCCACGGCTGTTCCGCAGAATGGTTTAGCCAGTACAATGCCCAGCCGCCCTTACTTCCCCCAACAAATGTCAGGTGTTAACTGGGTGGACATTAAGGGCGTCCAATAGTCGCGGCACTCAACCTGCCTGGAACTCGGGGAACTTTAGGTAACGGCCACACTGCAACCGTGTCCACATTAATTACTGAAGTCGATGAAATTTTTTTTTGTTCGCTTGCGTCATTAAAATGGAGAGTACCGAAAAATATCTAATTAGTATTGGTATTTAAAATAGTTAAACTTATCGCCTGTTACATAATTATGGACACATTTTTTGTGGTAATTTATTTAATAGATTTTCAAGTTTAATTATCCATCCATCCATCAATCTACATATCTATATTTTGCATCTCTATGTGCGTCAATGCCTCTTTCTGGTATGTTTATTACATCTGACTATTTGTACCATCGGTATGTCTGTATGTATATGTCTCTATCGATCTGTCTGACTATCCTTCTGGTTCTCGTACCGGCCCTCCGTCTACGTGTCAGTCTGTTCTCTATCCGCCAGTCTATCTCCAATAGGATATTGTACATATCCTTATTATTTAAAGCCACTGACTCAGGTCTAACATGAATCTACAATGTGCCTACAGAATAGAAGATAAATGAGTGGTAGATAGATCATGACCTACATTGTGCCAACAGAATAGAAGATAAATGAATGATAGTTCATGACCTACAATGTGCCTACAGAATTGAAGATAAATGAGTGGTAGAAAGAACATGACCTACATTGTGCCTACAGAATAGAAGATAAATGAGTGGTAGAAAGAACATGACCTATAATGTGCCTACAGAATAGAAGATAAATGAGTGGTAGATAGATCATGACCTACATTGAGCCTACAGAATAGAAGATAAATGAATGATAGATCATAACCTACAATGTGCCTACAGTATAGAAGATAAATGAGTGGTAGAAAGAACATAACCTACATTGTGCCTACAGAATAGAAGATAAATGAGTGGTAGAAAGAACATGACCTACATTGTGCCTACAGAATAGAAGATAAATGAATGATAGATCATGACCTACAATGTGCCTACAGCATAGAAGATAAATGAGTGGTAGAAAGAACATGACCTACATTGTGCCTACAGAATAGAAGATAAATGAGTGGTAGAAAGAACATGACCTACATTGTGCCTACAGAATAGAAGATGAATGAGTGGTAGATAGATCATGACCTACAATGTGCCTACAGAATAGAAGATAAATGAGTGGTAGATCATGACCTACAATGTGCCTACAGAATAGAAGATAAATGAGTGGTAGATAGAACATGACCTACATTGTGCCTACAGAATAGAAGATAAATGAGTGGTAGATAGATCATGACCTACATTGTGCCTACAGAATAGAAGATAAATGAATGATAGATCATGACCTACAATGTGCCTACAGAATTGAAGATAAATGAGTGGTAGAAAGAACATGACCTACATTGTGCCTACAGAATAGAAGATAAATGAATGGTAGAAAGAACATGACCTACAATGTACCTACAGAACAGAAGATAAATGAGTGGTAGATAGATCATGACCTACATTGTGCCTACAGAATAGAAGATAAATGAATGATAGATCATGACCTACAATGTGCCTACAGAATTGAAGATAAATGAGTGGTAGAAAGAAAATGACCTACATTGTGCCTACAGAATAGAAGATAAATGAGTGGTAGAAAGAACATGACCTACATTGTGCCTACAGAATAGAAGATAAATGAGTGGTAGAAAGAACATGACCTACATTGTGCCTACAGAATAGAAGATAAATGAGTGGTAGATAGATCATGACCTACAATGTGCCTACAGAATTGAAGATAAATGAGTGGTAGAAAGAACATGACCTACATTGTGCCTACAGAATAGAAGATAAATGAGTGGTAGATAGATCATGACCTACAATGTGCCTACAGAATAGAAGATAAATGAGTGGTAGAAAGAACATGACCTACATTGTGCCTACAGAATAGAAGATAAATGAGTGGTAGATAGAACATGACCTACATTGTGCCTACAGAATAGAAGATAAATGAGTGGTAGATAGATCATGACCTACATTGTGCCTACAGAATAGAAGATAAATGAATGATAGATCATGACCTACAATGTGCCTACAGAATTGAAGATAAATGAGTGGTAGAAAGAACATGACCTACATTGTGCCTACAGAATAGAAGATAAATGAATGGTAGAAAGAACATGACCTACAATGTGCCTACAGAACAGAAGATAAATGAGTGGTAGATAGATCATGACCTACATTGTGCCTACAGAATAGAAGATAAATGAATGATAGATCATTACCTACAATGTGCCTACAGAATTGAAGATAAATGAGTGGTAGAAAGAAAATGACCTACATTGTGCCTACAGAATAGAAGATAAATGAGTGGTAGAAAGAACATGACCTACATTGTGCCTACAGAATAGAAGATAAATGAGTGGTAGAAAGAACATGACCTACATTGTGCCTACAGAATAGAAGATAAATGAGTGGTAGATAGATCATGACCTACATTGTGCCTACAGAATACAAGATAAATGAATGATAGATAGATCATGACCTACAATGTGCCTACAGAATAGAAGATAAATGAGTGGTAGATAGATCATGACCTACAATGTGCCTACAGAATTGAAGATAAATGAGTGGTAGAAAGAACATGACCTACATTGTGCCTACAGAATAGAAGATAAATGAGTGATAGATAGATCATGACCTACAATGTGCCTACAGAATAGAAGATAAATGAGTGGTAGAAAGAACATGACCTACATTGTGCCTACAGAATAGAAGTTAAATGAGTGGTAGATAGATCATGACCTACAATGTGCCTACAGAATAGAAGATAAATGAGTGGTAGATAGATCATGACCTACAATGTGCCTTCATAATAGAAGATAAATGAATGATAGATACATCATGACCTACAATGTGCCTACAGAATAGAGGATAAATGAATGATAGATCATGACCTACAATGTGCCTACAGAATAGAAGATAAATAAGTGGTAGATAGATCATGAACTACAATGTGCCTACAGAATAGAAGATAAATGAGTGGTAGATCATGACCTACAATGTGCCTACAGAATAGAAGATAAATAATTGGTAGATAGATCATGACCTACAATGTGCCTACAGAATAGAAGATAAATGAGTGATAGATCATGACCTACAATGTGCCTACAGAATAGAAGATAAATAATTGGTAGATAGATCATGACCTACAATGTGCCTACAGAATAGAAGATAAATGAGTGATAGATCATGACCTACAATGTGCCTACAGAATAGAAGATACATGAGTAGTAGATAGATCATGACCTACAATGTGCCATCATAATAGAAGATAAATGAGTGATAGATAGATCATGAACCACGTGCTGCATACCTGACCTGACCTACAAGCAATTCCAGGTGGGACAGATCGAGGAAACTATACAACGAAGATTTCTCTTTTCCCCACACATATACAGACACACACACACACACACGCACGCGCCCGCGCTTATACACATCACATATACACCCACAGCTCATTGTTATTTTACCTACATTCCAGAATATAAATAAACAGCTAAAAGCTTAATTGTTTGTTATTTTAGATTCATGTTAAAATTGTTGTAGTTTTATAATTGTTGTAGTTGTATAATTCAAATAATTGTTGTGACTTTATACTTGTTGTAGTTGTATTATTGTTGTAGTTTTTTAGTTGTTGTAGTTTTGTAATTGTAAATGTTAAGATTAAAATATTTTAAGAAAGATAAGAATAATTATCCATATATCATCCTTCATACATACATTCATCTATCTATCTATCTATCTATCTATCTATCTATCTATCTATCTATCTATCTATCTATCTATCTATCTATCTATCTATCTATCTATCTATTTATTTGTCTGCCTGTCTATCTATCCATCTATCCATCTATCTATCCATCTAACCATCTATCTATCCATCTATCCATCTATCTATCTATCTGTCAAACGTTTGATGTTAACAGACTGTACTGACAGTTATTACACACAACTAGTATATATTGTACACAATACCATTAAAAACTTGGAATTCAGAAATAAGAAATAGAAAAAAAAAACAAATCTGGTAAAATTAGTTGAATATAATGATATTTTATTAACAGTTATATCTACGCAGCGAATATACAATCAATGGCAAGAAATATAAACAAAATTTAATGTTCGTAACTTTCATTAGCTCTTTCATGCATTATGGAAAACATTTCAGAGAAATTTTGTAATGATTAAGTACACATTTCACGATTAAGTACACATTTCATGATTAAGTACATATTTCATGATTAAGTACACATTTCACGATTAAGTACACATTTCATGATTAAGTACATATTCAAGATTAAGTACATATTTCATGATTAAGTACACATTTCATGATTAAGTACATATTTCATGATTAAGTACACATTTCATGATTAAGTACACATTTCATGATTAAGTACATATTTCATGATTAAGTACACATTTCATGATTAAGTACATATTCATGATTAAGTACACATTTCATGATTAAGTACACATTTCATGATTAAGTACATATTTCATGATTAAGTACACATTTCATGATTAAGTACACATTTCATGATTAAGTACACATTTCATGAAAAACAATAATCTCTGAAATCTAAGAAAGTTACAAAGCCTCAAGTTCTTTTTTTTTTTTTAATTTGTGGAGTTTATTTTACTCTCTTACCATCACTCCTCTTTTTCACATATTTCACTTCCTGTCAATCTGATTTCAAGCATACCCTGCCCTCACTCACATACGCCCGGCCATGGGGCAAACCAGTATACATGGGGCCCCCTGCTATAGCCACTATTATAAAATGAATTGTTAAAGGTCATTGGCATTGGGGCCTTTCGGAAAAGAGCCTGGGCTGATCCAAAGGTTAAGACGACCTAGCTATAGCGACTAGACTAAAACCATGGGATACGATATTTGTTAAAGTGTACACTATTGTAAAACATATGACCCTATCCATTACTGCGGTTTCTCTGGATTTATCTGTGCGTCTTTTAAATTGAGTACTTTCTGTATTTCTTGTTATATCTTTTAAATCCATACTTAATGATAAACAAAAAGAAGAAAAAAAGCACTGATAGAAGGACGATTGAGTACCTACCTATATCAGTATATGTACAAATCAAAGTCTATCATTTCTGGTCTATATCACTTAATACTTGAAACGCAAACAGTATCTAATGTTTAATACATACTATATGGAACAAAAAAAAACGTAAGTATTTTCTATACTACAACCAAGATACAATTGGACTGGATTCTTTAATTTCATTATTTGCAATACCTTTTTCAACTGCAGAAACATGTAAGCCTTTACAATATTTCTCTTATTTAAATTTTTGATTAAAAAAAATAATAAAAAAATTAAACAAACTAAAAGACTGTTTTTGTTTTTAATTTCCACTTTCCTTTCTGATTGTCAATATATTAAATTGATTTTTTTTCATTTCTTTCATAGCAAAATATAAATATACATACATAAGATAATTACAAGGATGACTCAATTGGTAAAAAGAAATAAAGTAAAAGTTTAAAAAACACAAATAAATACCAAAAAAAAAAAGAAACCAACAAACAAACAATATTTTTGTTTCTTCCCACCCAGCAGGGCTCGATTTACTGTCATCCCCAGCTCTGCTTCAGCTAATATATCCCTGCCGGGAATGAAACCATAGACATTTATCCCCGACTAAGTAGAAATTTTTGTTCATACCCGGCACTGGTTTTTGCTTAAGTGGAGCACTGCCACCCAGGTGTAAGTTCTGTTGGACAACAAAAGACACAATACATCTAAAAAAAAGCGGATTCGGACATTAAATAAGTGGAATGGTATTAAAATGCTCCAACAATAGTTTAGGCCTACTATCTACAATAGGTGGAAGTTTGAACAAAGATGAGACAGAGAGAAGTACCCGTGAAATGAAACTCTTTGACAACTTTATTTTGTAATGGAAAGAATGAATTATTAAAGCATGCTCTCTTTGTAGTTTTAATTTTATTAATGCATAGTAAATGATAAACATGATATGATTGTAATATGACAATTAAATTTTAATTTATACATTTTGTGCATTAAGTAAGGGGAAACTATACCAATAAATAGCACTCAGATTCTCAAACCTTATTATCCCCCTTGAAAACAAAAATTCAATATTGTCTAATTAATATATTCTGTGGTCTTTTTTTTTTAAGGCAAAACAATGAAAATTTTAAAATTCATTATGTTTTTTAAATAAAAGAAATACATTAAAGAAAACAGTTATTACAGTTTAGAAATTTATTTAAAAAATAAAATTACAAAATATTACTGATAAAATAAAGTATAAACTATTTAAATTACTTCGGCTTTAATATTACATAGTGAGAATAGATTGAGAATAGATGTCGAAGGATGGCAGAAGAAAAACAATGTACGATAATTTTATAAATGCCTTTCTAAAAAATGCAGTTTTTTTTTTTTTTAATATTACAATAACGAATGAACTTCCTAGCTAGATAATTCGCTGAAACCAAGTCCACGTGACGTATGTAGCTGCTGTCGAAAAGCAGAATGACGTCAACCACACGTCAAAACTTTTCACACCAGCGCCGTTTTCGCTCTGCTGTTTCTTCGCAGCACCGACGACGCCTCTGTTTTCAAACTCGTTGCTCACGCTCGGTGGATTCTTGGGTTCGCTCTCCTCTTTAACGTAGGGCTCGTCCTTGTTGTTCTTATCGAACGCTCCGTTATCCGACTGACTGGGGAACTCTACGACGACCTTAGTTTTGATTATATGCACTTCCTCCTCGCCGTCTTCATCATCATCATTATCATCGTCCTCGTGGTGCCTTGTTTTAGATTTGGGTGTTTCGTAGAAAGGTTGACCCAGTGTGGAGATTCTATTGGTGCAGACTTTGGGTGTAAAACTCTGTGTGGGGTGGAAAGATTCAAATGATGAGCAGAAATGTTATTAAAAATGCTAAACAGGGGGCAGGTACTATCGGTTGGTAACTCTCAAGGCGTACTCGGAAAAAATTTACAAGCCAAAATATATTTTGGTACGACAGATGCCGCCCCCCCCCCCAACCTCTGAATAGTTAATGATATTGAGACAATACAACTTTAAGTCTGGTATATCGTATATAATAATATTCATTTCCAGTGTGCGTTAAATCGAAAGTAAAGAATTAATACAGCAGTATTCCAGTTTAAAATACAATCATGAAAAAATCGGATCTGCCCGAAACCAAAAATTACCTACCCTACCGATCAAGCATAAGGGGATATAACTCTATGCAAAGGTTTTGCAGGGTACATCTAGTATATATATATATATATATATATATATATATATATATATATATATATATATATATGCCTATATGTGCGTGTTTACATGCAAGCTGTAATGTCCAGATTTGCTATGAGGTACGTGACACAACTGCTAATCATTTTAACCGTTTTTTTTACATGCGACCATAGATATATAAGACTAGATCGCTTATGGGCTATGCATAGACATATATTGTGCGGACCATAACTTTAAAAAGAGAAGAGTACGCATAGAAACCTTTATTAACCGAAATAAATAGCAGAAGACATTTTCAAAAACTTTTTTTTTCAATTAACTTTGAATAAAATGCCTTCGTGTTGTGTACCCGGTTGTTTGATTATAATATTACTAACCGTCAAATATAATTTTTTCGGACACATCAGTTGATTTTAAAAGCGCCAACCTCTAGCATGAATGGGAATTTTTTTTTAATTAAAAGGAAGGAAATCTTTTTGGGTAAAAAATAAGGAAATGTACAGAATTGTACTCTTCTCTTTTTAAAGTATGGGTCTCGAATACAACACTTTTTCGGTCTCTATTAAATAAGCATAAGCGATCTAGTCTTATATATCTATGCATGCGACGATTGGGTTGTTTGCCTTTACGTGAAATAAAACAAAAAAAATATAAAGAAAGTATAAAAAACAACAACACGAACTAATACATAAATTGTTAACAAAAGTACACAAACAATGGTTAACAAAAGTACACAAACACGGGTTGAAAAAGTACACAAACACGGATTGACAAAAGTACACAAACACGAGATTGACAAAAGTACACAAACAAGGGTTGACAAAAGTACACAAACACGGGTTGACAAAAGTACACAAACAAGGGTTAACAAAAGTACACAAACACGGGTTGACAAAAGTACACAAACACGGGTTGACAAAAGTACACAAACACGGGTTAACAAAAGTGCACAAACACGGGTTGACAAAAGTACACAAACACGGGTTGACAAAAGTACACAAACACGGGTTGATAAAAGTACACAAACACGAGTTGACAAAAGTACACAAACACGGGTTAACAAAAGTACACAGACACGGGTTAACAAAAGTACACAAACACGGGTTGACAAAAGTACACAAACACGGGTTGACAAAAGTATACAAACAAGGGTTAACAAAAGTACACAAACACGGGTTGACAGAAGTACACACACACGGGTTAACAAAAGTACACAAACACAAGAGTACAAGAGTAATTTTAGTTTTCTGAAACTAACCAGCTCTTAACTTTAGTTTTTTACATTTTTTTCATTCCCACTTTTAAAGAAACCCAGTAATTCGAATAAACAACTTTGTATCCCTGAATACACAATCTGGTTGTATCTTTATTAAGTAGATTTGCATTCTGGCATTCACTACATATCGATGCAAACGTCCGTAGAGACAGACAGTTAGCGTTAAGAATATCAAAGCTATGCTTAGGTCGTGGGATTTACAATGATTTAAGTGTTCGAAGGATTTGAAAAAAACAATTCGATAGATTTATGAAAATGCATGACTTAGTGGGGGAAAAACAGCGTTATTGCAGGGCTGCGTTATTGCATGACATCGTTATTGCAGAACACCGTTAAGTGGGGCCTGACTGTATTCATACATAACATAAAGGATTTACTTCAATTAAATATGGTCTTATTAAATCGTACAATATACTGTGATTTTTTTCTAAAACAAAAAGGTGCCGTAACTCCTATTTACGTCCGTCGTGTCATAAAAAATATACTGATACTAGCTGTACCCTGCAAAACCTTTGCATAGATTTATATCCCCTTAGGCTTGATCGGTAGGCTAGGACGCTAGGTTATTTTTGGTTTCGGGCAGATCCGATTTTTTCATGATTGCATTTTTAAACTGGAATACTGTTGAATTAATTCTTTCTTTCGATTTAACGCAGTGCCTAAATCGCTTTTATATATATTATACAAAAGTCTATGTGAAAAAAGATGCCAGAACGCCGTTCCGGTGCGTTCCGCCAGAAAAAAAAAGCACTGACAATATGTATTAACGATATTTTAAAGGTGTTCGTGTGTTTATTTTATAAAATGAGTTTAAGACCTATGGCTGTCACATAAAATAGGTTTCAATTAATGGAAACTGTATTTGTTGCTGTTATCTCGTGACGTACTACCCAAACACTAGTCCTCCTCTTCTCCACACTTCTCCCTCCCTCCCACAATAATCATTTATTTTACTCCCGGGCGTTTGACTTGAACACATTCATATAAAGTTACTTTTAATACCTTCTACAAATACCTCGATTTGCATTGATTCAAATAGCAGTAGCGGTTATCGGTTTAATATTAATGAAAAAGAAATCACATCTAGTGTTAATATGGTAAACAGAAATACACTGTAATAATATATTCTCACCAATGTATTCTTCATATTTTATTACACGTTCGTTATGCTTCAGGTATTTAGATATACTAAATAACAAATTACCTTCACGGTGTTAATCAGCAATGTCGTCATTGGCTTGGGACAATATTTCTCGTAAGGTGTTTTCAAACAATTTAGTACCTTGTCTGTATTTCTACAAAACAGATCAAATAAATAAACCCAACATGATAAAAACAGATCAAATAAATAAACCCAACATGATAAAAACAGATCAAATAAATAAACCCAACATGATAAAAACAGATCAAATAAATAAACCCAACATGATAAAAACAGATCAAATAAATAAACCCAACATGATAAAAACAGATCAAATAAATAAACCCAACATGATAAAAACAGATCAAATAAATAAACCCAACATGATAAAAACAGATCAAATAAATAAACCCAATATTATAAAAACAGATCAAATAAATAAACCCAACATGATAAAAAAACATTTTGTTTATATTTCAAAATAAAAAGTGTATAAACAATTGTATTTAATTCTAATACATTTTTTTTGTACATAGAAACTGTTAAATTTATAATAAAAAAATGTGTATTGCTAACACACAAATTTAACTATAGAGAATAACATGTTGATAAGTTATTGGGTTTCTCAATTTAAAAAAAAAATAGCTGTAGATAATGAAAAAAAAAATTCTTTTAAGAGAGTGAAATTACATCTACTAATATATTACCTTCAGTGTCTAAAATTGAAGTAAATTTTTATAGAAAAAAATTATTTTAATATTTTTAAAGCAAAATTTTTTAGTAGTCTTTATTCAGCTTGTTGATGAAAGAAAACACCAATAGGAAAGTTGAGTTTTATTATATCATATTTTTAACACAGTCTAAGATGTGAATAGTAAAGACTTGAACACAGAGTGTATCAAACACATTAACTCTCTGCCATGCATGATGATATGCTTTCCTGTCTGTATTAATCGAACCAGAAGAATCAGCGTGTAATTAATGCCATTTACGCAATATGTCACTGAGAAGTGTAATAGTATTGACTCCAGACACAGTATTATTGTTATTTGTTTTGTTATACCCTTAACCGATATAGGTGTGCCTTTATACGTCCTTTCTGTCCATCTCCTGTTCAAGTCATCGGTGTGTATGTGTTGGCTTTACCACGGATAGGACCATGTACCCTTTTCACGTGAGTCGAATTTACAATAGACTTCACTATCCAGCCAAGATTATTTAGACTTTATCTATAGCTATGTACTATTATTGACACCGCAAGTACTGAACATTATATATACCTAGAGACATTTATGTCTATTGACACCACACGTACTGAACATTATATATACCTAGAGACATACATATCTACTGACGCCAAACATAATGCACATTATTTAAACCTAGAGACCCGTATTATTATTGACAACGCTACATTAAACTTACAGACAAATGATGTCAATAAGCGCGTCTGTTCTATCGGCGTCCGACATTTCAGCGTCATGAAGACTATCTTTCTGTTGGTTGAAATCTACCAGTTGTCTGGTTACACAGGTCATGAACTCATTCTTCACCCGGCCTTCACATTCAACGTGATCTTTTAAATCTGAAACAGGAAGCGCAAATTTCTAATGAGTTACAGAGACTTAATCCATAGAGATTTCGAATTCGCACTTTTAAGTACACCGGTACTTCATTATAGAATGAGTTGACCCTCAAGTGTATTGTGAAGCTTGAGTGAATATTTCAGAAGTAAATCTTTCAACTTAATCGGACGTTTTTAAGTGACATGTGATATCGTTAAAAAATGTAATCGTTCATAACAGTGTTGGGACGATGCCAATTTATTTTAACAATTCTGTACAATTATCGATTGTTCGTTTAACTATTAATTCTCATTCGATACGCTATTACGATACATTAAACAAGCAGACTTTATTCAATGCTAAAAAAAATGGTTAGTTTAGGGCCCAAGGACTTGTTGGATAAATAAATTCGATACAAAATCTCGCTATTCCGATTGCAATTAATCAAGAAACTTCGATGTTTTCCGTTACTTACCATCAGTATTGATGGATCGTTTCATCATTTGTTATTATTCATTAGATGTGAACAAAAGTCTAAAGTATAGTGTCAACGTCTTAGTCAATATAATCATTACGAACCAACATAATTACGTTAATAAGTATGATGAAAGTTTTAAAAAGGTTATAGTAATGTTTCACACTAATTTAAAACATACTAATTTTTTTTATCATTTGTATAATGACATAATTAATTGGTATTTATAGAAACATTTATGGAGTACTTGAAATTCATGTTGAAAGTGATTTGATGTTACATTATATCATAGAGTCTATTGATGGTACATTATGTCATACAGTCGATTGATGATATATTATGTCATACAGTCTATTGAGGGTACATATTATGTCATACAGTCTATTGATGGTACATTATGTCATACAGTCGATTGATGATATATTATGTCATACAGTCTATTGGTGGTACAGTCGATGAAGTCTCAAAAGATTCTCCATTTCATTTGCTTCGGTCAAAATCAGCTGTTCTCAATCTTTTTTGCGACTTCACCCCAGAGGGTGTGAAAATACATCCACGAGTACACCATGCACAGAAGTTGGCTAATAAATTACTTATTATCACAATAGAACGTGCTTATCTTTCTAACGCAATGATTGGGTCACGTGGTTTGATGATGAGCCACGCAGCAATCAGGCGACCTTCTTCAAAATCTTGGCTATTTTAAACGAAAGCTATGCATCGCTATATATCCCTATATAACATTTCTCGCACCCTTCGGGATACACTTACCACCGGTTGGGAACCACCGCGGGTCTAAATGGCATCTCCTGCACAATGGTACCTTAGGGTGGGCCAGCCGAATGCGGAATGAGGGGAGGACGAAAGAATTGTCCTTCCCTGACGGCCCTTTCTCAGCCGCCAAAAAAATGTGGGCGGCGTCTGGCACGGGAATGGGGGTGGTGGTGATGGTGGGGAATGCTAGTTACGCCACAATGGCGTCCTTCTCCAGCTTCACTACACCACTGTCCCCACAATGAGCTTCAGGATTATTAGTCGACAGAGGAGGATTTTACTGGGGGTACCCAAAAGAGCCACAACGTCACATTTTTTTTTGCCTTTATAATCATACTACGTTCCTTGACATAAGTGCAATATGACAAGCTTCTATCAATGTATACCTCGTTGTTTATTGAAAAAAATCTGGTCTACATATATATTAATTATCCTTTTCAGGGGATTCATAATTTCTCCTGCGACCTGAAACCGCCTTTGGTGTTGTCATCCACGTAGGGAAAATGCTCCAGCATGTACCTCAGTAAACAAGTACTTTACCGTAAGCAACAGTGGTTCTCAAAGAGTTTGGGTCGAGATAACATCTCTTTGTGATGGATCGCGAAACCAAAAAAATTTTCGTCAAAGTGGGTAGCGAAGAGTAAATGTCGATAATCACTGGCATGCGCAATTTGATATGTTATCTTCTAACTGTTTGATCCCACTCAAGATGTTCAAACAGGTGTTCTGGTAATATCATTTGGACGACCTCCTTCGGCTCCAACAGATTCCCTAGAACCACTGGGATGCACACACTTCTCGTGTGACCTGTTTACTATGGTTATTGATTCACTGGTATCTTTCCAGAGTCAACACGACCTTTGACCTGGCAGGCGTTATGTTTTGAGCCCTTCCCCCACCTTTCCTCACGAGCACACTTATTATTTACTTGTCCCAGACAGTTATTATTATTTGTTTTGTTGTTCTGTCCGATTCTATTTTTTTAACTTATCCTTTTTTTTTTTGGTGCATCGGCTGGTAGATATTCAGACATTTTTCATGAATATTTCATGTTAATTTTTCTTGGCTGTGAAGATGTGTCCAGACTTTTTACGATAAAAGAACAGTTACACGTTGTGTCATTTATTATTTGGACATTAAAGACTTTTATGTGACGTTGTATATAAAATTGATTTCACCCCAAGATTCAATATCGAACGGTTTCGATTTTATTTTTAAGATTACTTTTAGATATCTAGATTTCATGGGCGTATTCATGGGGGGGGGGCATTTTGAAAAAATGTCATATAAGAGGTGGGCATTTGCTCCCCCCCCCTACATTTTAAAAAAAATGTCATAAAGTTGTTATTGCCCCCCCTCCCCCTGGAAAAATTCCTAGCGACGCCCATGCTAGATTTATAGATTAAAAACAAGTTACACAAGCTATTGTTAAATAAATGAAATATTTAACTTTTATTCGAAAATGCTGGTAGATTAGTAAAAGAAATAGTTAACTCGGTAGCATTTTGCGAATCATAATTATTTGTGTAGTTTTATTGAGTTTATTCGAAATTTATTTCATTGTTTGCCAACGTTGGACTTGGTTATTAATCTACAAGTCATTGCAAATCTTTATTACGTGTACAATTAGGCTTTCTATCTTTCACCCATTTATGTTTACATCTTCGTTGATATCAATAATAACTGTAGTCTTAAAGTTGATTTTTGTAAGTCTCGTGGATAGCTTGAGCAGAGTTTTTAGATTACCAGTACCGTAGCGAGCTTAACTCGCGCCCGGGGCACAATACCTTGTTAATACCACTTTAGCGCCCCCCCCCCATTCAAAATCATATAACATTAAATGTAAATATACCATATGGCGCCCCATGTGTGAGTAGCGCCCGTTGTGCTTGATGCCCCCTTGCCCCACCCCTCGCTACGCCTCTGCAGATTACGCCCAAAGAGAGAAGTGGGGAGAGGGGGCTTACGTAATACATTATCGCCTGGTCAGTTAGTCAATGAAATGCGGTACATACTGAATAGTTTCTAATGGAAGGAGCGGGGGGGGTCTAACCCATTCTTTGTATAACCCTGGACATCATGTAGATGTAGACAAATAAACGGCCACTGAATAAATTGATATGGTAATGAAGCATTAAACAAAAGAGCAGCGCTGCCAACGTTTTTCTAGAAGAATGATCCGGAAAATGTTTGAAAAAATGTATCTGGATTATACTAATGAGATATCAATAATTACAATTTTATATCTAAATGACAGATAAAATTATCCAGATATATTACTATATAATATTTTATTATATCTAGATTTCTCCAGAAATAAAAAAAAAAACTACATCTGGATAAAAAAAAATTACCAGATTGGCAGCCCTGCGTGTTAAGTTCTGACTGAATCTCGAATGGTGTCGCTCAGTAGAAACCCACATGTAGTGTATGCCCGGGTCTGATCGGAATTGATGTGGGTGGCATAACATTTTAATGATAACCTATTCGATGAAATATACAATTGAATTCGGCTATACTCTCCCCTATCTTGTTTTCTTTCTTTCAGCTAGGTAGCGAAAACCGAATAAGGATCTTATATGTATCACAAACTTTTTTTGAGAACAGCTGGTATAGACGAGTATAATGCTCACAGTATATGTGGTAGAACAGCTGGTATAGACGAGTATAATACTCACAGAGTATGTGGTAGAACAGCTGGTTTAGACGAGTATAATACTCACAGTGTATGTGGTAGGACAGCGGTATAGACGAGTATGATGCTCACAGTGTATGTGGTAGAACAGCTGGTATAGACGAGTATAATACAGTGTATGTGGTAGAACAGCTGGTGTAGACGAGTATAATACTCACAGTGTATGTGGTAGAACAGCTGGTATAGACGAGTATAATACTCACAGTGTATGTGGTTACAGATGTTATTCATGGCGTCTCTCCATTTGTTGGCGTCAATGATCAGGTCAAAGTCACGGCTTGCCTCTTTGGACTTGGCGCATCTGTTGTACAACTTGTTGAGACATTCGAAAGCACTCTGAATAGAGCCATCTCTGTTAATGACAAGTACAAACGGTATGAGCAGACCCATCGCCATTAAATATGAAGGACAACTACACACGGTATGGATAGATAAATGACCATTACACTTGGTATAAATAGAGCCATTGGTGTTGATGAAACAGGGTAAGAATAGAGCTATTGATGTTAATGACAAGTACAGAAGGTATGAATAGAGCTATTGATGTTAATGACAAGTACAGAAGGTATGAATAGAGCTATTGATGTTAATGACAAGTACAGAAGGTATGAATAGAGCTATTGATGTTAATGACAAGTACAGAAGGTATGAATAGAGCTATTGATGTTAATGACAAGTACAGAAGGTATGAATAGAGCCATCGCTGTTAATGAATAGTGAAAGCGGTATAAATAATATAGCCTTTTAAAAACCACGCGAATAATGCATTTCAACCAGGGATATCACAAGTATTTTTTCGAATAATGCAAAAGTTTTACAATGTATACCTTCAGTTTGTACCAATGATTAGTTATTATGATGTCCGTGTGAATTCTTGTGACCGTTTAATCCAACACTTTATCTATAAACTATTATTCAATAAAATTTTCTCAAATTCGAACTACAAATTTGATTATCTTTTTAAAAAAAAATGCATTGTTTTGGATGTTTGATGTGACCAAAAAAAAAACATTTCAAAATAATAATCCAAAGTCTACAGTTTGCGCTGCACGGGGCCCGGTACGTGAGACATTGAATTAATCTCTACGACTAGGTAGACAAGTACAATGACTAGATGCATGCAGTAAAAAAAGTACTAAAATCCCCACTCTTGTCTTCCGTCCCCTCCCCAAGAGAAAATCCGAACGACGCTACATAGATGTGTGAGAGGTTTCATGATGAAAAAATAAAATCTACGTTTGTATCAGCGTGCATTGATTATTGATTTCCGGCAATCACAAATTTAATAAGAAAATTTTTATGAAGAATTCCAAATTCTAAATAAATATCTTGATAATTGTAAAAACATACTGAAAAACAACTGTTTACTGAATAGGCTGGAAAACCCTCCCCCCCCCCACCCGCCTTTTCCAATTCTCCGCAGACTAGGCTCACAATATCATAACACATACATTTGTATTTAGGCATGATAGGAGAACCCATACAATTATGAGTGTGTGTGCGGGTGTGAGGTGTTAAAATTGGATTATCGTCTGCTGACAAAGCTCATCATAAATTCATTCATTCGTTCATTCAATAATTTAATCTTAAAGAAGTTTTTCTTAGTCGGAAAGAAGAGGTTGGGGTGGGGGGGTGGGTGTAGGTGTGGAAGCTTCGTGGTCACTGAAGTGGACAGGTCATGCCATTTCTTTTAGTCGTGTGGTCACCAGTTAGATCGCTAAACTGTGGTCGGTCTGCTCTTTAATGTTTCCTATCCATTTCTTCCTAGGGTGGCCTATTCTTCTAGGACACACCCCTTTCTTTATCGTTCCTGAAAGGGTGTCATGGCGTGAAACACCATTGAACCTTACCACCTTATCATTAATGCTACACTTATTACATCTACGTATATTTCTCTTCATTGTCAACAGCTATATTTTTGTGACAAACTGTAAGCATAACACTGACATCGCTGTCAAACACGCCCTTCTCCTCCCACTGTAAACTAAGAATGGCTTCAAGATAACTGATAGTCTAGGGGGAGGTCAACGGCTTACCCCCGGGGAGTCATCAGATCAGCGCCCCTGGGATTTGATCCCGATAACAGCTTCAAATAAATGAATATCATGGACCAAGGGTCCGGAGATACAGTTCTCATACGGGGTTTTTTTTTTAATCACTCTGTGCGAGGCTTCAACAAATCGTAACTCTTTTTAAAATATCTAATGGCTAGAGATTTATCTACCTGGTCGTGTAAGATATCGACATCAGCTAACGGCTATTGCGAGTTCTAAATTTATTTTTGAATTTAATTCGGATATATTATAGCCTCCCATAGAACAAGTTAAAATAATGTAAATAATGTTATTTCCACAAGGATTTAGTTTCATGGATTATATCATTGTATGAAAACTCCAAGGATTTAGAAAAACAATAATGATAAGGGGGAACGAATCAATTTAACGAAGTTCCGTTTACAATCAGTCAGGAATAACGAAAAAAATTAAATGTCCATTAGGGGGAAGTCAATTATCGCAAATGGCCGGTTCTGGCCCTTGAGTTGAACGACCCTAATTGTACACTGTGAAAATGGGCCTTAATGTAATTGTCTTTTTTACAATGCTCAATAAATGTACAGTAAGTTTTGTAAATGAATTGACATGTTTTATTGTTGGACCCGGATGGAATAACATCAATGTCTCTTCTATGGATGAGTTGATAAAAAAGTGTAAAAAAAAAAAAGAATAGCGAGAACAAATAGAGAATAAATTATTTTATTTTCATAGGACTTTTAATGAACAAATAGTTCAGCCCATGAACATTTATACATGTCTTTTTTCTCACTTTAAGCCTCCCCTGAATCAATCGACGAGAACTGTTTTTTTTTTGGTCATCCCTGAAACGTTTTGCACATCTGACGGGGGCCCTGCGATTGGATATTTTGTTATGTCCTATATAGCCGACACTTAAGGGCTTTCGATCCCGCGTACGTCATTCACATTAGGCCCCGAGAATCGGCCTGGGCTACTAAGGCCGCCTTCTAAAAGGATAAGATATTTATTTATTAAATCTTACTGATCAGTATTGGGTCGGTTTTTGGCAGTGTCCCTCTTTAATCCCCACTCTTACCGACAGTGCAACGGCCATGGGGGCACCACGGGAGAAATAGAGGGAACTAAGGCCACCCCTGGTGTAACAATTGATGGACGCGGAAATCAATATTGTGTTCTGTGCATAGTTTTTTTTTTACATCTTTTTATCTCCATATGAATTGCTAAGTGGACACTCAATGAGTAAAAGTGACCATAGCGGACAATCAATGGCAAAAAATTACCATAGCGGACACTCAATGACTAAAATTGACCATAGCTTAATTGTCTCTTAGTTAGTTTCTTTTATACACAAATGATACAATGACTCTAAAAATATCACCACAAAGATAAAAATATCTTTATCTACGCTTGAGTGCCTGCCTACACCAGGATTACAATATTTATTTAATTAAAAAACAAGAAACGGTTCATGGATCTTTGTGTCCTACCCAGGAAATAGGGCAACAAGAACTAATCAGATAATACTTGAGAACGATGTTTACACTGAGAAGAATCTAAAGCTTTCTTCTGTTATAAATGTTTGTAGCTCTGTGTGGGGGTCGATGAAAGTTTCAGTTTTATTTTTCAACGTTTGGCTAGGGGGTGGTGTTAAGTTGGGTGAAGGTGTGGTAGACACAGAAACTATCCGGGTCAGTGGCTGCACGGACCTGATCATAAAAAAAAATATTGCTTTTGTTTTTTTCATTTTATCTGGACATTCATCTGGAGACTTTTCTTTTATGAAACATGTCGATATCTTCCTGGATGAATAATTGATATGGGACTCAGAAAGTTGAGACAAGTTCAGAGAAAGCAGAAATCTTACATTAATATAAAAAAGAGCATTTTGAAAGTGAAGCAATAATTATGACAATTTTATAATTTAAAAAAAAAGGTAAAATTTAAAAGCGCTGACTTGATGGGGCTTGCTTAGCACAAAGTCATTCCCAGAAATGGTGGGAAAATTTGAGTCCGAATGCTGTTTAGCAAGGCTATATAATATTGTTTGTATGAATGCTGTTTAGCAAGGCTATATAATATTGTTTGTATGAATGCTGTTTAGCAAGGCTATATAATATTTTTTTGTAAAAATTTTGCAGCCTTAAAATCTGAGCGCGTCTTATAGTCCGTAAAATACTGTATTTTGAGTTCATCGGCAAATGTACCTTCGGAGCCTTAATCAAAAAGCTAAATTACTTTGTGGGGGGGGGGTTTCAAGGTAGAAATGCTGTTAAGGGGTCGCCATTTCGGCCTCTAACAATCTTTAAAAAACAGGGACCGCTCTGATCAAAATGTTTAAGCCCCAGCACCAATAAACTTCTCCATTGCCTGTCCGCCTTCGACTGCTATTAATTTAAGCCTGTCAGTAATGTAAAACTTGCTCACAGTATTTCATTTAGAACTGAGAAATACCTCTTGAGTTACCGGTTGGTGTCTAAATATTTTAATAACAACATATTAACATTTACATTTTTATTTGTAAAATGTACAAGACTCAAGAACAAATGTAGAATGTAAAATGTACAAGACTCAAGAACAAATGTAAAATGTACAAGACTCAAGAACAAATGTAAAATGTACAAGACTCAAGAACAAATGTAAAATGTACAAGACTCAAGAACAGATGAAAAATTACAAGACTCAAGAACAACTGTAAAATGTACAAGACTCAAGAAATAATGTAAAATGTACAAGACTCAAGAACAACTGTAAAATGTACAAGACTCAAGAACTAATGTAAAATGTACAAGACTCAACAGGTAATTTGAAATGGTAAAGTGCAAGTCTGGGCCAGAAATACTTTTTTTTTATAACACAGCGATTGACAACCTAACGTTCAACATTTCAATAGGCACAAGATTTTAAGTGAGAATAAGGAGCAACGGTATAAACACGTCAGTTCAAGTTCTGCACGAATCCTGATCGATAAGTTGATATAAAAAAAGATGTTTAAAAAGAAAAAAAAAATTTTAAGTAAGCTATATAACAAGGGATGTGTGAGTGGTGAAGATACTTGACTGTCGTCCTGAGAGTCCTAGGTTCGATCCTCAGTGAAGCCCATCGAATTTTCTTAAGTGAAATTTGATGCCGAGTCGTCTCACAAGTCCACCCTACCTTTTAAATGGGTATCTGACTTATATTGGGGAAGTAAAGACGGCTGGGTGTTACAGAAAACAGATGAATTCTACACTTCATCTGCCCCTATGTTCCATTAGGGTTTAGAGAAATTTACTTTTTTTTAAGCTAAATAACAAAATGTAAAAAAAAATCATATCATACAGATATTTATATAAATTATAATTACTGAAAATATAAGCGTGGGTCTCCATTTAGATATACAGATTTTTTTTTATTACTTTTTTAAACGCAAGTCGAGCTGAGTATGTTGTAATCACCAACAGTAGTAGTTGTAGTTAGTAATGATCATTTATATGAAAAATTTTTTTATATCTTTTTTTTTTATTTTTGACTTTTTGGTTTTGCAAGAATCAAACTTTCTATTGTTTTTGTACACTGTAACATAAATTATTAATTTGAAAACTCTAGAAGACCTAAAATAACTTTACAATTTCGCTCTCTTCTGCATCGGTGCTGTGCATTAGTGTTGTTTTAGTCCCAGGTCATATCTTAGTTTCAGTTTTTATTTCGTTTTTTCTGCAATAATTTTAGTTTTCGTCTAGTTTTAGTCTTGCTTCTAATTTTAGTTTTAGTTTTAGTTCTCGTTGACGAAAAGTCAACATTTTCGTTAACGAAGGTTTTAGTTTTAGTTTTCGTCAACGAAAACAACACTACTGTGCATACATCGCATATCTTTATATATATATATATATATATATATATATATATATATATATCTGTCTTGATATCTATGTATCTATGATACATCGTATTTACTTTGACTTGATAATATCAATGGCAATTTTCCCCATTATATCTATAAACATTTCTAAGGTGTATTATGGTGTGGAATATACGGTTGTATATTTGGGCCAAATTTGAGCTTTCTCATTTAAACAAAAAAAGTCCAAAATGTTATCCGCAAGAATTGAGGACCCCTCCCCTTACCCATGTCCCCCCTCCCCCCCACACATACAGAAAGTAAAAATAATTATAAGCTTAATATAAATAGCAAAAAAAAAATACACGAAATCAATTAAAATTTAATTATATTTTCCAAGAAATTGAATTACTTTCCTCAAATTTATTAAAGTTTAAATTTTTTTTTTTACATTTTCTGTAAATGCCTGGTCAATGGTCATATTACTCATTTCTATTGTGAAATTTAAGCTATATATAAACAGCAAGTCAAACTGACCTGCATAACTCAGATGTCGTCTCAAGCTCCGTCTGCAACATGCCAATAGCATCTATCTCATTGGCGTAACCCTTGACTGGTTTCAGGCAGTGTTTGATTTCTTTATGTAAATTCTTCGGGCAGCTGCTAGCCAAAGGAAGTACTGTGGGTGATAGAATGATACATACCATGAATTATTTTATTATTCATAATTTATATGTTAATGATAATTACAATTTTTACATTGCTCTTTACAAGAGGTGAGCCATATAACTTTTTTAATGCCGAAATGACCTATTTCGTCTATCAGACTCATCACATTGTTTTGCTTCAATACAATGTTCTACAACGAAATTATGGTTCTTTTCTATTTTTTCATGTATAATAAGCAAAAAGTATACTACAAAATAAAGCTGGTTTATCGTTTAATTCCCCACAAACACGTAATGATTAATACACTGGAAACACAATTTTATAAATCACCAATTACATTAAAATATATATATCTATATTTTCAAGCATGGTTGGCTATTCGTTCACATGGAAATATAGATTCTTAAATTTAGATAGGCAACCATTTAGATAGGACCATTAGTTTATTACTAAAAAAAATGGCGAAACTATATTAAAATGTAAAACAAATTCTTAAAGTCTCTAATCATCTTCTGTTTGCGTTCCGGTTCAAAATTATTCAGAGCTAATGGAAACATCAAATTGCCTCCCCCCCCCTCCCCCATTCCACAGTCATGATTGAAACTGGGCCCGTTAACTGGCAGTTCCATTATAACTTGTTAACTGTTTGCTGGGGGAAATGGCCCGATGTTTACCTCTTTAACCTAACTTTCAACATTAATTAAGTCCAGTTCCTTTCAATTTATTTCATTTTACAATTAATACCAATTAAATATTTGAACATGTTTAAAGCTTGTCAAGAACTTCAGTGTAATACATCAAACAATAGAAAAATAAGTTTGTGGTTGTATTATATATTCTTTTTTTCTTTTCTTTTCAATAACTATTTAACACACCTGATGGATATTAAAGCGTGGCTTTAAAACTACGAAAGATAGCTCACCATAAATAATGTTTTGATAAATGGCATTGTTGTATACGAGCAGCTTGAATGTTTTTGAAGATCCAACACAAGAGTATTTTTGGAAGCCCCTAGATATATGTACACCTATGATGATCTTAGCAAAGTACATTGAAGTTGTTGGGTAAAGACACTTTCAAGGCCATGGGCGTATTCATGGGTACTTAAAAATGTCATAAAGTTGTTATTTGCCCCCCCCCCCCGGAAAATTTTTGCCCCCCCCCCCTGGAAAATTCCTAGCGACGCCCATGGTCAAGGACCTTGTTTGCGAATCTTGGGTCCCTAACCATTTCTAAAACTGGAATCACTCTAGCCCTTAACAGTTTAGTCATTTTAGCCAAAATCCCTTTTCAAGTTCTCAGATTGCCATTCCTTGTGATGGACCTGGCTGCCAACAATCTATGCCTGTTAGAGTTTGAAACTCACTCAAGATATTTCTCTAGGAAATAGTAAAACCCTCTTTAGTACCAAGATTGTTCAGAATATATTTTTTTAAAATAACAACGTATTAAACTTTGAGTCATGTATTCGTTGACAGAAAAACAATAAAAAACCATACAGGCAGGCCCCTTAAAAGTGGAGACCCGGGTTGGCAATGTCTGTTTATTACGCAGAACTTATTTATTTTTTGAGTACTGAACTTACATATAAGTAATATAACGAAAAAAAAACAATAAACAAACGAATGCATATACTATCATTAGTCAAGCCAGTGCGTTCGCTACTTTACGCAAGAAAAAATTACATGTATTTCCTTTTCCTTTTATTTTTCCTTAAAAACGTAAAAAAAAAAACATTGCTTTTTCAGAACAGCTTATTACATTTGTCTCTTGAGTTCCTTCTGTTTTTTTTTGGTGTGTGTGTGCGGGGGGTGCAACTTTAATGTGACATGTAAAGGTGTTAGTCTCCCCGTCCCCCCACACCATGTTTGTTTACACTATAATGCCGTGTTGAACATTTCAACAGACTTCAGTTAACACAGCGGATCAACCAATGAAATTATCAATGTCTCCGGTATTGCTAAATCATGATGATATCGCTGGTCGACACATCGAGTCTTATAATACAATTTTCATCAGACATGTTGTTTTTTTGGTGTCCCTCAGGACTTTTGTTTGTTCAGTGTTGCATGGGTTAGAGAGTAGTGAGTTAAAGGATTAAAGTCTAATCAAATTTTAATGTTACATCAAACCAATGACGTCATTTTGTTTTAATTAGAAGCTGAGTCCTAGCAGACCACCCGTTCACCAAGAAGTTTGTAATATGTCCAGCCGAAACTGTTTGGTGTAACTGAGTTAATGATTCGTGTCAATGGAGCAATGATAACAATCAAACGACACAGACACCGGTACATTCTAAAATTACATCACTCATTATAACTAACAAACAAGCAACTTATCATTAGGCTCATTTTTTCACAAACAAAGGCAATTTTTCTTTTAAAGTGTCATTTTTACGGTTAAGAATGATTTTTCTGCTGTTTTAATATATAATATTTTTACTTTGACACAAGCAGTGTTTAATCCTTTGTATAAGTTCAATTGAGTTGCATTGGCCGCAGGCTAAAATGAGGTCACCATCGGTTACGAGGGCTCCTTTGAGCCAAGTTTGTTGGGCCGGTTACATTCTGTGACATTGGCATGTAATTGTCTGACATTGGCCGGTCACTTTCTGACATTCTGACTATTTATTGCACTTTATTTTAAGACACTGATAATAAAGTTCTATAAATCTACATTCGTAATTTATGTTATTTTCACAAACATACAGTTGGTAATTTATCTGTTGAACGTGTCAAGTATCAAATAATTAAGAGTAACCGTAACATATAAATCCATTCCTCCCACGCGCAAAAGCAGACACAGAATTTTACGAGTTTGAAAAAAAAAATACGTCATTTACATATTTGCCGAGAAAAACCAAAAAAAAAAAACAATTCTGTAATGTAATACTCGTAATAAAGGGAATAATAACTAACAAAAAACATAGTCATTGTTGTTTAGTAACAGAAATAGATCAAATTGTAAACATGCTGCAATCAAAACAAAGGACGAGACAGATCTACCAATACAGACGCCATAAGATGGTAAGATATCATATGGTATGGGCATATCACGTGAGTGGATATAAATAATTTAACGACAATATAGTGAGGACTATCTATCGATGAAAGTAAAATATAGGGCAGCTGTAATATATGTGGATTGCACTGGAAGCAATGCAGACACAAGTGGAAACAATAGAAACTTGAGTATGTCATTTATGTAAATTTCAAATTTAATATGTTTTTTTAAATAGCCACAAAATGGATCATGAACTAAAAGAAAAAATGCCGTATTGAAGTAGTTCTCAGATCGGGGAGTTTTCTGTAGCGCCACGTGACCTAAGAGACGTCCTCAATGATACTGAAAAGTATATCGTGATTTAGTGTGCACCGGACGTTGGTAACCATAGACGGCGGTCACGGATTTAATTAGAATTATGGTTTTTATACTCTTCTGTGCCTGAACAATGATAAATAAGCGTTTTTACATCCACAAAAACCTAACCGCTAGAAGATCGAATCCTTAATAAATGGCATTTACATATAATAAAGAACATTAGGCTTGTACTAACTTTTTAAAGCATACTATTCAAGTCACTTTTCCATACAAAGAAAAAAGAAAGAAAAAACTGCTGAAGTTAAAATACATTTTAATATAGTTTCGCCATTTTTTTTAGTAATAAACTGATGGTCCTATTTGTCATCATGTACAGTGAACATTCCAACTAAGTACAGAGGCCGTGCATGTCTGTTAAATTTAAGCTGTACTTTAAAGTATATTTAGATGGTGCGGCCCTCCCCTTACCACGGCCGTCTTAATGTGGCCCGCGGATCTAAAAAAAAGGTTGCCCACCCCTGGTGTAGATCCCTCTCGCTGGTGGGCTGAGCAAATCAGTTTCCGATCTCTCGGTTTTCTCCCATGTGACCCAGTGTACGACTCCGATGACCCGATAACATAATTAAGCCTCGTCATTAGGGATCTGATTATGTCCTTAAGGCTATCCAGGCGCTTACAGCATCTAGAACACAAAGACGCAAATTTGCTGTGTGTCTTATATTTTACTATGAATGTATATCTATCTATACCTTAAGCGCATCCAGTGATCTAAAGGCTGTAATGCGAAATGGTTTATTTAGTTAAATTTGTGTAGTGTCAGCTATTATCACACTTAAAATATTTGCTTTACGAAAAATACCCGTACCCTAAAACTTTACTTTGAGAACTACAATCTTTCTTAAAAAGCCTTTGCTGAAACATGCTTGTTTTATTATATTCATAATCTGTGAATCTCCTATTATTTCTTTCTTTGTTTTTTTTCTCTTTTATTACATGTTGCAGCTTTACACACTGTACATTACTTTGTCTTTTTCAAAGCCCGACCCTTTATAACACCCTGTTTTGTTTCCCTCTATGTTGTGATCTATATTTATTGTAACTGAAATATTTATCAACAAAACGTTAACGCTTGTTCCTTGTCCCCCTCCCCCCCCCCAACCCCCATCCGGAATTCTGTTTTTTTCTTCTGTCCCTTATACCTCTGTTGTCTAGTGGCCCTCCCTGCAGTTCATTCTTTACAGTAGATTTACATTTATCTTGATCACTGCCTGTGTGTCCGCCAGGCGTCTATCTGGCGGGCGATCTTCTCTCTCTATCCCTCCCACCCTCTTTTTCCATTCTCTCTCTCTCTCTCTCTCTCACACACACTCGGTCTCACCATCCCAAGTCTGCATCCCATTCTCTAAGCCTCTCCTTCTCTTTCCCCTCTTTTATCCTACTCCTACAGATGCACTAAAAGTCAATTGATCGTCATCTCTAGAGATCACTGTTGACTAGTGCATCCCTCCAACTATCCCGGCATTCATGAAAGATTATGACCTCCCCCCGCTCCCCCCCCCCCCATATAAACTAGTAGCCCTGCGCCCTCCCCACTTTCCTAAATACCCTGCCGCCCCTTCTCGTTCGTTTCATGCTATATTTCATCTGGGGAGATGTATAGGCCAGCGCCACAACTTTGTTCCAAACCAGCGCCCAAACACACCCCTGACACATCAGTTTAGTTGGAATACATTCCCCCATGCAAAACCTTTTTTTTTTTGATAAAGTCTCTAGACATAGCTAATGAAATCAACATTGATTCCAACTTAAACATAAACATCAGTAAAAGAGATCTGTAGAGATGACGATCAGCTAAAAAAATTATCATTGTAATGAAACTTTATACTTAAAATGAAATAATACCCTTATAATGAAAAATGATCCTTAAAATGAAACATGACCCTTATAATGAAACTTGATCCTTAAATGAAACATGACCTTTGAAATGAAACTTGATCCTTAAAATGAAACATGACCCTCGTAATGAAACTTGATCCTTAAAATGAAACATGACCCTTGAAATGAAACTTGATCCTTAAAATGAAATATGACCCTTATAATGAAACATGACCCTTATAATGAAATATGACCCTTATAATGAAGCATGTCAGTAAAGAGCAATGGAATACTACCCTTATACTGGTACCTTATAATGAAATATGTCAGTAAGGAACATTGAAACACTTCTCTCTAATAATGAAACATGTTTCTAGAAATGAGAAATACTACTAACGAATATACTGAAACACTTTTCTAATAATATTTGCCTACAAATGAAACACGTTTCACATTATGAAGTATGAACCGAATTTGAAAAAAAAACAAACTACCTTTTCCTTCTCGTAAAAGTCGATTTTGTGTATAAAACGATTTACTGAACAATGAAACATGACCAACTTCCTGAAGACATCTCAACTTAAAAAAAAAAAAACCTTTTTGGCTGACCCCTTTGTGGCTGACCCTTTTGTGGCTGACCCCTTTGTGGCTGACCCCTTTGTGGATGTTTCATTCATGCCTGTAAAAGTTGTCAACAAATTAAACGGGACAATCAACAGGATTGTGTAAGGATCTAACGTGCACACAGGGTCAGCACAAAAATTTACCCAAGTTGCCTTGAGCTGTTGTGGCCAGTTTTTTTCCAAAGCAAACAACCAAAGTGAATCCAAATGACAGGGAGTATTATGGACTGATCATTCAATTCTTTTTTTTTTAAAAAGAATGTTGAAATAATTCTAAAATGTAATATTTCTAATTAAAAATTAACATTTGTGTTTTAAGAGGAAGTGTGTTGACATAACTAATGCATGTTTTTTTTTTTTGAAATTATTAAAACATAAAAAAAATATGTCAGAGGCGCTTAACTTGATAATCTCTGTGCAGAGAGAAAGGGGGAGAGAGAGGGGGGGTGAAAAAAAAAAATAAATAATCATACTGGCAACATGAATCATTTAGAATACAGAAACAATCAATACCAGTGATATCTTGATCAGATAGTTATAGAATGTAACTAGAATACAGAAACAATTAATTCGATGAATATCTTGATCAGATAGTTATAGAATGTATCTAGAATGCAGAAACAATTAATTCCAATGATATCTTGATCAGATAGAATTAGAATGTAACTATAATACAGAAACAATTAATTCCAATGATATCTTGATCAGATAGTATTAGAATGTAACTAGAATACAGAAACAATTAATTCCAATGATATCTTGATCAGATAGTTTTAGAATGTAACTAGAATATATAAACAATTAATTCCATTGATATCTTCATCAGATAGTTATAGAATGCAACTAGAATACAGAAATAATTAATTCCAATGATATCTTCATCAGATAGTTTTAGAATGTAACTAGAATACAGAAACAAATTAATTCCAATGATATATTGATCAGATAGTTGTAAAATGTAACAAACACCTTTATGTGATCTGTGTTCATAGAACTGTAAAGAATAAAAAGAATAAAACCACGTGACAACTGAATTTCAACGTTTTTCTTCCTTACATATTTATCATGGTTTTGTTTTTGTTTTTTTTATTGTTTTTATCCTTATTAACTGTTTTAATTTTTTTTATTTGTTTCATATCAAAAGCAAAGTTTTAGTTACACTTTTTTCTTCTGTAATTGCTCATGAAAAGTCGTAGAGCTTTAATCACATTGCCACGTAAACATATATTATATGAACTAAATAAAGAATGATAGTTACAATCATTCGGCACTGCCATGTCTTTTAACAGTTATCATTTAAAATTTTAAGCGGTTTTTTTTTAAATGGTAAAAATAAAGTATAATCTCGATAAATACCATTATATAATGTTTCAAAGACTTGTAGTTAACTAGCTGAGTCTGGTCAGAGGGAGAGAAGAAGGGGGAGAGGAGAGAGAGGGAGGGAGGGAGAGGGAGGGAGGAAGAAAGGGAGGAAAGGGAGAGAGAGGGGAGGGAGGAGGAGGGAGGAGGGAGGGAGAGAGAGAGGAAGGGAGAGAGGGGGTAGGAGATAGATAGATAGATTCAAGTCAGTCTGGAGACGGACCTGATTAGAGACCTATATAAATGTTAGTACATGTATATTTAGTAGTTTATACACTTTATATAAACGTAGAAAAAAAGTCAGTTAACTCTTTCTATGGTAAGTTCATTTTTCAAAAATAAAAATTATAAAAAAGTATTAAAAAAAAAGTTTAAATATAAAAACATTTCTATTGAATGAACTAAAAAGAAAGTATTAATTCATAAGGTTTATAATACACACAAATGTATAGAAATTAGATAGACAACATAAAAGTGTGAGCACCTAAATGTATAGATTGTATTCATGGAATGACGAAATTTTAACATTAAAATATTATAGACGTTGTGTGTGTCTTTCAAATTCTCTCCCTCTATCTCTCTCCCTCTCTCTCTCTCCCTCTCACCCTCTCTCTCTCTCTCCCTCTCTCTCTCTCTCTCTCACTCTCTCTCTCTCTCTCTCTCACTCTCTCTCTCTCTCTCTCTCTCTCTTTCATGCATCATGTTAGCCAGTAACTCTAACGATTTTGCTTCATCATATAAACTTTTATTAAAGATTTAAATGTCATATTAAATATCATATTAAATATCATATTAAATATCATATTAAATATCATATCAAATATCCTGGTATTTTATCACTAATTATCGTTAGTCCTATAGTACGGAAGAAAAATAAAAGATAGACGGGGAAAAGTACAATTTTAAAAGTTCAGGTTTTTTTTAGAGCATTTTCGAAAAAAATGCTTTATTGTCCCCGTTTTGTCTGTCTGTCTGTCTGTCTGTCCGTCATCACCCTAGATCTCAACAACCATAAGTCCTAGACCCATGATGTATATATCATTTTGTAGGTCTTGGCCTGCCATGTGTGCAGCAAAAGCTCATTTCGCGATCTGACCTCTGAGCGCCTAAAAGGGGCCTTATAAAGTACCGTTTTTTACTATATAAGCTATATTAATAAAGAAGCGCCCTATATCTCAGCAACCATAAGTTCTAGAGCCATGATGTATATATCATTTTTTAGGTCTTGGCCTGCCATGTGTACATCAAAAGTTCATTTCGCGATAGGACCTCTGAGGGCCGGGTTTCAGGGCTCCTAAGGGGCTTATATATTATATATATAGCCTCATTCTACACCTTGTACGTTCAATAACCCATTCATTTGGTGCGAAATACTGCAGCACGTAGTTTCACCAAGATTTTTTAAGAAAGTCATCAAATGAAATAGTAAGTTTGTGTTCTGAGTTTAATCGAAAGTATCAGAGCTATGCAACAATTGACGGAGTTTTCGGACGATTAAATGACTACAATTTCGAATGTTTTCAATTATGAGTCCTATTTCAGTAACCACAAACCACTTGTAGTTAGATTTAAGAGAAAATAATTTTTTTTTAAATATAAAGTAACGTCTTTATAATATTTTTTTTACAGATATATGCATTACACAATTGAATTTATAAACAGTTCCAAAATTTACAAATATTTACTGAAAGCTAATAAACGTACTGATACATAACATGAAAATGCGCTAACACGTCCTGTGTCCAGAATGGAACAGGCTTAATTGCTTGTTTTTTTTAAATGCATTCATCGTTATAAGGAGAACAAGAACATTGCTTTTATTTTCAAAACATTTTTTTTGTTTTACTTTGTCAATTTCGTTTATCCAATCTTCACTTGTCCATTTTTTTTTTTTTTTTTTTGGTTTCTGTGAGTTTTAAATATTTATAATTCACGAGCTCAAGTTAAAAAAAAAAAAGAAACAAATAAACCGAACTTTGAAGAATTTAAAAAAAAAAGTACGTTTGGTGTAAAACATATTCATAATGAACAGGGCATGATAACAAATACTAATTCATTCGAGAAACATTTGATTCCCTGTGATGTGACGGTAAATACCATTGATATTTCTAATAATAATAACTGCCCTCCTTTACTCGTGTAACAATACTCTGTCACCCCCTCCACCTCCATTCGCCCCTCTCCTCGCCCTTCCCCCGTGTTGAACCAATGATTAAATAAAATCCAATGGCATAGTTTTATGAGATCAGACTGAGAAAAACATTTCCTACTCAAAGGGAGGTCTAATTGAATAATTTCCGGAAATCACGGATGCAGAAAGAAGAAAAAATGACTGGAATATTTACAATAAAATCCAATAGCACTTGATGCAGACACGTTGTGAACTGAAACAAAGTGTTTGTATTTTAATTTCATCAATGGAATCAAAGCTTGAAAGATTGTATGTAATGACGGCAATCATTGAGCCATTGTTAAGTTTTGAAATTCTTGATACACGCCTACTACTTACTTACATTCTTTGTTATTTCCCCTCAAATCGGGAGAGAAATCTTTAAAAATTAAATTATTTAAAAAAAAAAATAAATAGTGATAATAATAATAAAATAAAAACTTTCTAAAAATTTTTTTTTTAATCGGAACTATTTCGGATTTATAGCCGTTATAATAAAACTCACTGTGTCCGTGTGAAATGAAATTATTGAGCAGGCACAATGCACTCAAAGCTGGACCCCGGATAAACGTATTATAAGTAGTTCCGGCTATAAGTAATTCATGTTTATACTGTGCTATAGAATAATATTAATGGCAAACCAAAACTAAATAGACCTACAAATACCATGCCGGAAATAAATATATAGGTCTATTTTGTCCATTCAATCAGGAAGCCATTTAAAATAAAAAGGCCATGAAGTCGAACCCACGCGGCCAGAGAAAGAAATTTTAAGTGTTGAATTAAGTTCCCTTAAGGCACTAAAAGGGCTCATTGGGGCAGATGAAGTAGTAGAGTTCATCCGTTTCAGTAACTTCGGCATATATAGGGATCGTTTGCAATCCGTTAAAATTATATTGTTTAACCTGAAAAAAAAATTAGAGTTCATCTGTTTCAGTAACCTCGGCATATATACGGATCGTTTGCAATCCGTTAAAATTATATTGTTTAATCTGAAAACAAAATTAGAGTTCATCTGTTTCAGTACCTCGGCATATATAGGGATCGTTTGCAATCCGTTAAAATTATATTGTTTAACCTGAAAAAAAAATTAAGTCATTTTTTTTTCTGAGCCACTACTACACTACGTCAGGGGTGATTCCTTGTTTTAAATCTTTAGGCAGGCTGTCATCTTCCCCGTAAAAATACAGCTTAACAGTGGAGGGGATATGACTTCAGCAGTCGAAGGCTTTTAGGGGCTTAGGATTTGAAAGCGGGGGGGGCAAATTTGACAGTTTATTTTTGCCTAGGTATCCCATAAGTATCTTTTCACTATGCCCCCCCTCCCTCCCCACGGACCCTCCAAAACAAACAACAAAAAACATTAGAACTGCTCTCTCAGTACATAGTCTTCAATTAATTCTCTCATTATTTCCAAAAATTACCCTTGTTGTGAAACCAACACTTTGGCCAGATCGATAGTTGAGAGCAGTAGAATAGAGCCACCCAAACTTTTGTTTGTTTTTTATAGGAGTATCAAGACCACGATAACATTGCATGACAGCTACTGAACAAAGGTGGAGAGAGAACAATCAATGCAACAAACGGTTGGTGTAATCAACTTCTCAAAAAAACTAGCGGTCCGGTCACAACACATGTAAGCGTTTACCTCCATGTAATTCAATATCACTCACAGTAAACACACAAATCATTCATGCCCAACAAGATAATCAATAATTTCTCATAATTCTCCTTTGTTTGTTTGTTTGTGGTCACTATTCATACAACGAGCTGACGAACGGACGTACGGTCAGACACACACACGAAAGTTTACTGGAACATCGTGGCCTGCTTAAACACGGACACACAAACACGCAAACAAAGGCACACAATCACGCATACAAACACACACACACACATACGCAAACACACACACACTTTCAAACATACAATTACAAACATACAAAAACGCCAACATACAAATACAAACACGCAAACATACAAATGAGCAAAAAAACACTTGCCAACAAATACACACATACACACAGAGAGAAACTGCAATATTACTGGAGATTGCTGTGTTGTCAACACACACACACACACAGACTACAATATTACCGGAGATTGCTGTAATGTCCACACAAACACACACACAGACTACAATATTACTGGAGATTGCTGTGTTGTCAACACACACACACACAGAGACTACAATATTACTGGAGATTGCTGTAATGTCCACACAAACACACACACAGACTACAATATTACTGGAGATTGCTGTGTTGTCAACACACACACACACAGAGACTACAATATTACTGGAGATTGCTGTAATGTCCATACACACACACACATACACAGAGACTACAATATTACTGGAGATTGCTGTATTGTCAACACACACACACAGATACTACAATATTACTGGAGATTGCTGTAATGTCAACCCCCAGGCTTTTAATCCAGACGAAGAGAAATAAATATATATTGAACAAACAGGAAGCATAACTGAGTAAAATAATGTTGGATTGGATAAAAATTAGTTAGAAATTTTTCAGGGTTACGCGTCTCTTTTTTTTTTAATATCTACCCCCCCCCCCCCCCCCCCTCCATCCATACCTAAGTGACACAGTCAACTTTAACTAAGTTTTGTTGAAGCTGGAAATAAGCTATTCTTTAAAAAAAATATTATGACTTTTTAAATCTTTAGAATGTGTGTGTCCAGCCATGTCGAACAAAAAATCATCTATGTCATGACAACATGATTCCTCCCAACCCCCCCGACACACACAATGTTATTCACTGATTATAATATCCGTTTTCATTTACTTTTATTTTATAAAACTTAGCAATGAATGGGATGAACTAGTTGTGGTATTCAGGTGTCTCATAAAATTCCACTTTAAAAAACTTGGATGATCTCGTTACGAACGATACTCAACGTCAGATATGGAAGACCATCTATCACAACAGAAAGCTGCATGTCACGGACATTAAGAAACAGTGTATCGTCGCTAACGTCTTGTGTCAACTTCCTTTTTATATTATAGAAATATTCAAATTTTTTTTTTTGGATTATTTTACTTTTACTTTCGAAAGAAAATGTTCCGAGTGTTAAGAAGAATTGAGAATGAATGAGAAATATTTTTTTTCAGCGTCTTATCCGGTACATACATTTATACTGAGTTTATAGACACTCGTATTATGTTCTGTTCTTATCATAGACTTATTATAGTTGGGTGAAAGAGGCAACTGCTTGGGGCTCTTAATGCCTAAACAGCCCCTTTCAATACAATGTAGATCAAAGAATATGCAATAGGGGCTTTGAAAACAGGGCCACGGAATATCTCTACAAGCAGAGCCCTCTAAAATATAAGAACTGTTCTAATTGTGTAAACACCTCAAGTCTGTGTGAGAAACAGCTGTGAAAAAAACAAATATTTGCGCTAATTGGCACATTTTAGTTTAGGGTGGGTTACTTACATCTCCTTGCCACTTTACCTTATTAGTTTTCAATAAATTTGTGTCAGGCTTTGGCTGGGCAGACGTACGAGAGAACGCCATCAACATACAGCTCATTGTACAGCTTATTGTACAGCTCATTGTGCAGCTCATTGTTCAGCTCATTGTACAGCTCATTGTTCAGCTCATTGTTCAGATCATTGTTCAGATCATTGTACAGCTCATTGTACAGCTCATTGTTCAGGATGCGATAAATGCTTCAACGTATCCCCGTTTCTATAAGGCGCCCTTAATCGTACAGGTCAAGTAGTCAATGTAAGTTAGAGCTGTAGAATGCAATGCTTACCCCGGTAGGATGTAACGCTAATTGCGGTAAAATGTAATGCTAACTGCGGTAGAATGTAATGCTAACTGCGGTAGGATGTAATGCTAACCGCGGTAGAATGTAATGCTAACTGCGGTAGAATGTAATGCTAACCGCGGCAGAAGGCAATGCTAACCGCGATAGGATATTTATTATGCTAGCCGCGGTAGGATGATATGCTTACGGCACAATACCCCAAAATTGTACAGGCAACAATAAACTTGCCAACTCCTTTATATGTTTACCCTGTCATTATGGGTTGAAGTGAAGAAATGTGGCTTTCAGTGTCGCATGCTGCTCCCAGTTGTTTTTTTTTTTTTGTATTATTTTCGTCTTTTCAATAAATCTTGATAAATATGGCTAGGCTACGACTCACTGATGCAATTTTTTTACTTTATTAAATGCAAAGACTTTCATCGACCTCATGTGTGTACGATCAGTGACTATATAGCCAAAAAAAGAAATAGCTGCCTCAAAGCTATCTCTTCAGTCAGGCAATTCACTCCCTAAATGCTTTGTACGCTAAACTTCTCTAGCTTTGTTGATAAAAACATACATACCAGTGAGCGTCTTTTGTGCAAGGCCCCGAGACTTACCGGTTGAGGGGAGGGGGGGGAGGGGACTCCAGCGATTAGAGAATATTTTATCACCTATTAACATGACTCATGTTACATGAGTAAGTGTAAAGATCTGACTTCTCTTGCTAGCTAAGACTTATCCATGTCTATTAAAACCCGTGTAGAACACAGTGATATATTCAGCTTACATGTAGGCCCTGAACAGGTTTATCGATTTTTTTATTATTATTTAATTTGTTAAACTCCCATGATGCATTATCATTGTCTAATGTTTATTTTTTTTCTAGAACGACGGTAGTAGAGAGTATGTTTCTCTCTTTTTTTTTTTTCATTTCCTCACGACAGCAAATATTTCTCAATGTACAGCTCCAAATGTGATATTGACATAAGAGAGATAATTGCGTCATAGCAAACATGAAACAGTAATCAATGAAGACTGAATGTAAACATTGCTTTATCCCTAAGTTTTACATATTTATGAAGTACAAAAAAAAAAATCCAAAGCGAAAAAAGCTTTTTTTGAGTTATTTTAGAAAAATGTGCTTCACAACTAAGGAAAAAAAAACAAACAAACATTGTGACCATATATAGTGAGCTCTGTATTCATGATGTTGATACCAGGTTCAAATCACAATAAGTCTATTCACCTGGCTATGTCTTTCCGTGGTGACCCCACGCTTATTAATAATGGAGAATGACAGAATAGCACTACAAATACAACCCCATAAGCAGGCCCGTAGCCAGGTCAAAGTAAGCAGGGAGCACCAATACCCAGCAAGGGGGCAGTTTTTCTCATTTTAGTTACTTTTTCTTTATTTTTACCTCTTTTTCTTTTTTAAGCGGGGGGCACTCCACACCAAGCGGGGGGCACGGCCCCCAGTGCCCCCCCCTTGGCTGCGGGGCTGCCCATAAGGTTCTTCTGTGATGAGAGACCCCCCCCCCCTGATAGATTCTTTGATCTTTTAGTCTGGTAAAAAAAACCCAGAAAAAAACATAACTTTGAGATGGTTTGAGGCCCAAGCTAAGCGTGCGGGCTGCCCTGTCCCCAGCCCCGTAGCGTGAAAATTCTACAGCAGGGGGGCCAGGCCATAGCAGGGGGGCAGGAAATAAATGTTACTAAGTAGGGCAAACAAGCAGAGGTGGGCAGACAAAAAGCAGGGGGCCCGCCCCTACTGGTCCCCCGGCACGCTACGGGCCTGCCTGCCCCCTATCTCTGCGGCGGCCCAACCTCACACATGTACCTGGAGTTTGTTGTATTATAAATAATGTTTAATATGCTCACTAGACAGATGACGCACACTGGAATATTATTCATTTTAGACTTGAATTTTTCATTATTTTGTATTTTAAAAATAAAGATATAAATGTATAATAACTCGCATAATTTTCTATAAATAGAACAGGTCCGTTATTTATACACGTGGATTTTTCCGATATCTTAATAGCCAACATCCTATTTTGTTAATTGTATTTGCTGAGATGACTAGAACAGAACATTAGCAATAGTCTGAGATGACTAGAACAGAATAATAGCGGATAGTCTGAAGAATGAATTTGCATACAAGTATAAAATGTTGACAGTTTTAAAAAAAAAACTGCATCGATTGCGGGTGGGATAAAAAAAACAGCTAATCGCAGAAACAGCTAATGACGGATTCTCTTTACCAAATTAATTCATCAATCACAGACTGTGTTGATGGACCCCATCGCTGATGATATTGGCTCGTAGCTAATGAAGTGTTCTTGAAATGTGCATAATGAATTAGCATTTTGTCTTCTCAACCAACACACGTTGAATCTTAGTTCTTAGTTATCTCAGAGCTACCAGTACGTTAAGGTGAACATTAATTCACGTACTCACTAACTCCTTTTGCTCAGTATCTCCTTTTTTACTCATAACTAGCGCTACACCACTCTCTTTCACTCACTACTTCTTTCGCTGTACACTCTCTTTCGCTCATTACTTCTTTAGCTCTACACTTATATTCACTCATTTCTTCTACACTGTCTTTTACTCATTACTTTTTTAGCTCTACAGTCTATTTCACTAATTACTTCACTAGCTATACATACTCATTCGCTATTTACGTATCTTGCACTTTTAAACTTTTACGTATCTTACTTATTTCAATAACTTAAACCACTTCACTTGTGACATTGTAATGCTATTTCTTTTAGTCTTTGAACTTTCTCTTCTTCTTTCTATTATTCATTCTTTATGAGAATGACTCACCGTAGACTCTCATTAGTTTATCCGTTATAATTTATTATGATTTATTCTAATTTTATTATATTTACTATTCTTATCTACTTATCGCCCTTTTTTCGTGTATTAAACAGAAAAAACTTCAACTGTAATATAGACTATCACACAAAAGAAAACTTCAACTGTATTATAGACTTTCACAAAGGAGAAAACTTCAACTGTTCAAATAAAATTGCACTAACACACACAACGTAAAAACTACACAATATAAATAGCACATAACTCAGCACATCTATTACAAACACATATCAAACAGTATGTACCTCAACAACCGAACATTTCATATACATACACATACGTGTGATTCAAAATACACGTCACAGTTACCACTTGCACTTAGACGAATCACACTACACACCTTAAACACCAAATATATCAAAAACTCCGCACATACACAACATACACTACACTTAAGAATACGCACCACACAAACACACACACACACACACACCATACACCGCACTCAACACTGACAAACAAGACATATTTATATATCAATGTAACATTCATTTTAGATGTCACCATTGCCTTCAATTGATTCTACTTTCTAAGTCAGATAACTTTCATGATAACTTTTTGTCTTCAGATTACATTACTCTTAATTAAAGAAATAATAAAAAAAAAACAATGGCAAAGATGGGATCACTTTCATTTTCTGAAATTGAGGAAATGAAGAGTGATATCCCCTGCAATTTGAAAAATAAATAAACAAATAAAGGTTTCAAAATACGTGCAAAAGGTTTAAAATCATTGCTCGTAAATCTTATTTATTTTTTTTGTCCCCTATCTAACGCTGGAATCTAGCGTCACAATATGGCTGACATTATTCAGCCGAAACTAAAGGTTAAAATTGTCATTTTATAAGTTTTTTAATCATCCTCCATGTTCATGTTTGCAAACAGCCAGATTTTGTTTTAAGATTGTATTTTTTTTAAAAGTTTGAATACATTTCAAATGTTCTGGTTTAAAAGGAGACCGAAATTAACAATAACAATAAAATGTTTACACAAAAAATGAATTTAAATCAATTATCACAGGCATGTTCCTGTTAGCCGGACACGGATTTTCAATCTTATTGCAAAGTTTTATTTCTGAATGAAAAGGTTTTATTTCTGGTTAAATGAATAATAAAATCATCATATAAATAATGTATATTTCGGTCAACCTTACTTATATTACATAATGTATGACCTTTCTGAAGAAATAGATCATTTATTTATATATTGATAGTGAGAGCCGCTATTACGTAATTGGGGGGGCCCCAGGATGATACACTCTATTTCGGGCATGATGGATTCTGAGATATTTCTGGGACTCTAGGATGATAGATTCTATTTCTGGGGCACTAGTATGATAGATTCTGAGATATTTTGGGGCACTAGGATGACAGATTAAGAAATACATAGAGGCCCTAGGATACTAGATTCTGAGATACTTTGTAGCCCTAGGATTATACAATCTGAGATACTTGTGGACTCTAAGAAGAGGAAAAAAATCTCCATGACCAATGTAGATGTAGATTTCTCCAATCATTTTTTTTTAAAATGAATTTCCATCTTAAAATGGATAGCGTAAAGAACAGCGTCATAAAACATTAACCATCTTTATGTTGTTTGCAAGCTGCAAGCTTGTATCTATGTTCACCTAACCATGTCACATGATCGATAGCTGTTGGCCAATTTAAAGTTGTCATGTATCAAACCTGTCAGTGTATTATAAATAAATAAAAAAAAAGTTACATTAAGAGATGAATTTTGATTTGCGCTGTAGTTGCAGTTAATTTACGTTACATTTTACTGTGAAGAATCAAATTTAAATCTGAAAACATTACGTAAAGAATCATAAATCATTACGTTGTTGATAATTCACTCCGCAATTTACATTTAACATTAGTAGTAATAGTTGTTATTGTAAACAAAAATAGAAGAGGGGGCCGCGCAATTTAGATTTATATTAATAGTTGTTATTGTAAACGAAAATAGAAGAGGGGGGCCTCGCAAGCATCCTTTAAATTGGGCCCCCCTCACTTCGTAACGCCGGCCCTGACTGTAGCTACCACATAACGATTTATTCATTCATATTGTCTCCTAGGATCTCTAGTGCGCTAAGCAGTCTACCGAGTAGAGATCGATACATTTAACAGAATAATTTAATATGAACCAGAACATATAGCAGATACACAAGTATATATATATATAAATATAAATATATAAAAAGATATTTAATAATTCATCCAACCATTTTCATTCGTCAAGTTGTCAGAAGGTCGATGCCAGCTAGGGAACCAGCCCAGAACATTTGTCAATATTGTAAAATCCGGATTTTCTGGGTCATATGATTTTTTTTTTATTATTTTAGTAACCACGAAGTATTTGGTAGACCGGCCAGGGAAATTTAAAAAATAGATAAATAAAATAAAATATTGCCAAACAAATATAGTATTATTGTGTAATCATAGTTCTGATTTGTTGAATAATGTAAAAAATGCTATTCGGTCAAGATAACTACGCTTGAAAGTTATTGGCATCGCTGTAGTCAAAATAAGTAACAATGACAGCTTATGTCACTAGCACCTCTAGCCGCAAATAATTCGGTCTATAAGCAACAATTTGTGAAAGGTTTGAGTCGTCTCTGATCACGATGTATGTTCCAGATTACGAACCAAAGATATGTCTCGAGGTATCCTGCACGTTTAATGCGTTCATTAATTTCAATGATGCGGTTGACTTACTAATAAGCTAAACGAATCGCGTCTTAAATATGATAACGTTCACACAACGAGGTTCAGGTGTAATTATAACGATTTAGTGATTTAGACTCTTTTGAAAACTTATTCACTGTTTGTATTACGCACTGTCTGTATTAATCACTGTTTGAATTAATCACTGTCTGTTTTAGTCATTGTCTGTATTTCTCACGGTCTGAATTAATCTCTGTCTGAATAAATCACTGTTTTACTCACTGTCTGTATTACTCACTGTCTGTATTACTCCCTGTCTGAATTCATCACTGTCTGTTTTACTAACTGTCTGGCATTAAGCCGATGGAACTTACTTCATCCGAATGGGCTAATTAATAGTAATAAAGTCCCACACTCTTGTCATCCACTCTTATCTCTCCACGCATCTACACAGGTGTACCATATGTGTGGCTAAAATGTTTTCATTCAAGCCCCTCACTTACTAAGACGGCCCTGATTATGATTTTTCTATATGTGTACATACTTAACATATCTTCTCTCTCTCTCTCTCTCTCTCTCTCTCTCTCTCTCTCATTCTTGCTCCCTCTCCTACCCTTTCTCTCAAACATAAACATATTCACCATACACACTAACACACACATTAATGGTCGTTGTTCATTTTCACTAGGGACCCGCACTTGCTCAAACTGGTCCTGATTACTTTTTTTCCAATATGATTACATACTTTACATATCTTCTATCTCTGTCTCTCTCTCTATCTCTCTCTCTCTCTCTCCTACCCTTTCTCTCAAACATACGCATATCCTCACGAACACACCAACACACACACACACACACTAACATTAAAGGTCATTTTTTCATTTTGTCTACCAATCTCTTTAATCTATCTTTGTCTTTCTATTATTCCCCCATCCATTAACATTCGCGACCAATTCCCTGCTATTAATCTCTCGCAATTTATCACAGTTTTCCAGCAAGTATTACAACAACATCAGATATTTTTCCCCTTCCTATAACAACATAAACTCTAAGGAACGCTTTATTAACAAAAATCAAAATGTGATATTCTCAGGGAAATTGAAAAACGAAATGCCGTGTAAGTGTGAAGGGTCAAAGAGAAGAAGGGTAGGGGGTAAGGGAAAGAGAGAACCCAAGGCCGATGAAACCCTAAAAAAAATTGGACGGCAATTTAAGACCGGGGAGGATGGGGTGGTGGGAGGGGAAACAACTTGAGGTCAAATATGAAAACTTCCTTAACCCCATCCAGTTGCGCCCCATCTCAAGACCAGACCAAGATAAATACAAGAAAAGATCTACATAGGCTAGTGTTGCTGGAATCTTCGATCCAGTGAGTCGGACGTGATTCACTTACATGACGGGTGTCTAGCTCTGGATTAATCGCATTATTTGTAACACTCCGTGAGCATCAGGAGGTCTGAGGGGGCAGTATAGAGGGCTAAAGTTGTAAAGTAGTACTTTCTTTGAAACTAATTCAAACGTTTCCACCTATATGCGTGTATGTGTATATATACAGTGACATATAAATAAATGTATGTATATATTTCCAGATCTTTTTAACACATATAGAGCAATTTGAAAACAATAAATTTGTATCATAATTAAGTATGAAAGATTCTACAGAAACGAAAATTTACTTTTTTACGAAAGTTATTGGAATGTTTGTTTTGGTCAATTATTTTTAGTGTAAATCAAAACTCTCTATTTTTTTTACTTCTTGTCTGGTTTTAGAATTAAAAAAATAACAAAAGGAAATTATCGAATTCCGATTTTTAATAGCTACATCAATTTTGCAAATTAACCAAAAAAAATGAGAATTGTCTTCTTTTTTGTTAAACCTTAAGAGACAAGAGCCCGATATTGTATTGCCAGAATATTAGTAAAACCACTCAGAATTAAAATAGCGTTTTTATTTTTTGTCAAAATAAAATTAAAGTATTGATTAGACTTGATCAATTTTACATTTTGAAATATGCTTCAATGAGGAATTTCAAATGAAACCATTCCTTCATGTAAGACGTTTCATCTAAATATAAACTCGTGCGTAGATGATTGCATTGTCTAGATCTGAGATTTCAAAGACCAACATATTTACGCTATTTGTCATAGAGCGGTCAGCAAATAAAAACAATACGCTGCATTCAATTAGTAATAAAACAAATATATGTTGATTTCGAACCCGTCAATAATAAAAAGCAAATAGTGATTTTAAAAAAGGAATAAATATCATTGCCTCTGATTTGTATAGATAGACAGCCAGATAGATAGATACTTTATACATGGCTATCAGTGACCTTCATTTCATGTGTTGTGTGTGAAGTCCCTGAAAGGATGCAATGAAATCTATAAGATTCTATCAACCACATAGGGCACGATTTTTTAATGAGCCCTTCTCTCATCCACACAATACCCGATTGTGCTATGGCCATGTAGGCACCACGGGAAATATAACGAACCAGAGACCCTAAGGTCGACAGTCGAGCGCATTAGCTGCATGACTATCCGTTCCCTTTTACGTACTGAATCACTTATCACTTCTAACTCATGTTTAATTTTTAACTACTTCAACACAAAGTCGGGTAAGTAGCGTTCGCAGCCTGCGTGACGGACATAAAATTACTGCCCCCGCTACTTTGTAGTGCAATAATGTGCATTTTGTAAATTGCGGCGGTTGCCGGTCTTGCTAACGGTATAAAATAAGCATCACCGGAGGCATTGCGCTCTCACAACCCAGCCTAGTTAGGCCATAGCTACAATTATCTTCACTCCTCAAAACAAGATATAGACGCAAATGATCCAACATTGTATTTCACCCCTCATAACAAAATATAGACCCAAATGATACAACATAGTGTTTCACACCTCATAACAAAATATAGACCCAAATGATACAACATAGTATTTCACCCCTCATAACAAAATAGAGACCCAAATGATCACTGGCTCAAAGACAAATTATCTCTCATAAATTGAAATGTTATTTCCTTCTGCTTTAGTTGGCAATTGGTATCTCACACCCCACCCCATCCCCATCCCACAATCCACCGTCATTCTAGAAATCTGAATGAACACATAAAAACATGATTTTTAAAAATGCACTTGTGGAAATGAGGATAAATTGATTTGATTTGCTCCTGTGTTATTTTTTTTTATCCTTTAGTTATCAAACAGGGGGAGCAATTGTGTGTTGCAGGATGTAGATGAATTGTTTAGATTGTGTTTACATCGTCTGATGAAGTCAACAAAAGCAAGGGGGGGGGACAATCAATACATAACACATAGTAATTTTATATTTATTTTCTTATTATAGAAAACATAACTTTGTTGTCTTTAGACCTATAACTATGGAATATTATTTATGGAATATTTCTATTATTTTTTAAAAAAATAACCAACCCTTTTTTTTGTCTGAGTTGGTTGGTCGCCTCTGAATAGACCATCGGAATTTTTTTTTAGATTTCTTAGAAGTTATTTTTATTTTATATTTTTTTGTACAATACTTTTAAAATCGACATAGAGACCCAGAATACTTCATGGTGGCCTTGCTAGCAGTCTTGATGTAATATTTGTGTGTGTGTGTGCGTGCGTGCGTGTACGTCCGTGCTTGCGTGCGTGTGAGTGTGTGTGTTTGAGTGTGTGTGTTTGAGTATGTGTGTGTGTGTGTAAATAAATAATATCCCCGCTTTCTTTTCAATACGTTTCATTTCAAATTTGTTCTTTTCTTTAAATAAACTTTTAAAGTTACAGTAAGTCTAACTACATCTTACTAAACTATTAGTTTACTAGACAAAATATAAGTTTTCTTCAATTCGGCGTGTTATTCTTTTAATGTATGAAAAGTGTTTATGTAAAAGAAATATATGTTAGAGTGCCCAACCGCTATACGGGGCCCCATGTCAGGACTGATACAAATAACGTAAAAGTTGGGTTGAAGGGGCCCACAATATCAAAGATAATGCTTTAATTTGTTATCAGTGTATTTTACTGCATTTCTTTCCATGGGGGAGGGGGCTAGGGCTCACTAGTGTAATTTTTTTCTCTTGCCTCCTAATATAGCGTCGACTGGGGCCCACAAAAGTGAATTTGCTCAGGGCCCCCCAAAAAACGTAAGAACGACTCTGATTCTGTCTATAAGATCTTCCCTCAATAATTTTATGATCTTCAGCCCCAACCGAACTATGGACTGTGTATTAATATATTTCTTTTCCTTTTTTTTTTAGACAAAGAAATCATCCCAAAAAGTTTAGCAGTGACTCTGAAATAAAACATTAATGGAATGTGTTTGCCCCTAGAGGTATAGTCGTGTCTGGCAAACATTTTTTTTCTATACAGCTTTGGACTTTAAGTTGTGGAAAATATATACAAGCCAACATATCACAGAGTGTATTACGACAAATTATACAATCGTTCAACTTTGAAAAGATTCATTATTTTATGTCAAAGTATTGGTTACACATCTTTATTTACATGTCTTAAATCGTGAGCGATGATGAATTAATTCACCGTATTTCATTAAATAATTATTCATCATTGATATTACACAGCATAAAAATTCGTATCGTTTCGTCTAGGAGATCAGCCAATGGAATCTCTTAAAATTAACAGGAAGCCTGGTCAAGTGTATGGACGGGAACACTGCCACGTCACGATGTAATATTTTATCTATGACGTCCCTCGTGGGAATCAAAGAAGTTGATTACATTTGCCCTAAACGAATTTTTATTCAAATATCGCTTTGTTTTCTGTAGCTGTCTTTTTTGTTGTTGCTTTTATGAGGTAGGCAATCATTAATTCGGTTGCACAGTGCACGTCCATTTCCCCCTCTGTACGTTTACGCCTCACACTGAATCATCAAGCTCATTGCTCAAGTTCCATTTTTTTTTATTTTTAAATACTCACTCTTTTTATCTCCCTTTTTAAAAAAAAAGTTTTGATTCTTGATGCTTGACAAAAATATGTCAGAACAAGCGATAAACAATAACACTAAGACAACATTAACTTCAGTTATGGAGAAGATTTTAAAAAAAAAATACATAGATGGCCATGGGAGTGTTGAACGATGGACCTGCTGAAGGCCACTCAGCATAAAATGGGTACTTTACATAAGCTGAGAAGTAAAGGCGTATGTATGGGCGTTGTGCGCTGCAACACAAACCCTCAATAAATATGCGATACTAAGAGAAACGGATACATTCTACACCTCACTGTAAAATCTTCATTACTTTTTAAAATTCATTTTCCTCTCTAAACCTTGGACATAATACCAACTAATAGCCTCTTGAAGAAGTTGAACAATGAATGGGAATTTTAAAAAATTAACCTGCAAAATGACACATTTTCAACGGGATAAACTTAAAAAGAAACAAAAAAACTGAGAAGATGAACAATAAACGGAATGTTTTGAATTAAACCTAAAAGGTATATATATATATATATATATATATATATATATATATATATATATATATATATATATGGACCACATTGAGCATAGTGATGCACAAATGGTAAGTAAAAGTCATAACATGAAAGGCTAATGCTGTGCTTCGCACTGCAACGGGTGGCAGGATGCGGACCAGATTATGCCGTGGGACGCAGTTCGCCCATGGCTGCAGCAGAGGGTACTCACAATCCCTGTACATATGTGACAAAATGTATGACAAAAAAAAAAGGATGCCCATATTCATCGATATTAATACTGTACTAGCTGTACCCTGCAAAACCTTTGCATTGAATTATATCCCAGTTAGGCTTGATCGGTAGGCTAGGTTTTTGGTTTCGGGCAGATCCGATTTTTTCGTGATTGTATTTTAAACTGGAATACTGTTACATTAATTCTTTACTTTCAATTTATGCAGAACCCAAATCGCTATTATATATTACATATTTTCATATAGTTTCACTGCATCATTTCATTTGCCTATGTTAAGATTCGCCAGCTTAACTTTTGACTATTGATTTATATAGAGAGACTTTAAGTAAATATAGGTCAGTGTGAATGTATTCAGATAACATTTATGATTGAGGCTTTTTTTATTTTATTTTTCTCATTTTCTTCCACTATCTAGTTATCTCTCTCTCTCTCTCTCTCTCTCTCTCTCTCTCTCTCTCTCTCTCTCTCTCTCTATCATCTATCTATATCTCTATCTTTTTAATCTATCATCATTATATTTTCTGTCTATCTATACATCTGTCTATCATTACATCTATTTATCATCTTTCTGTCTATACATCTATCATCTATTTATATATCATTATATATCTGTGCATCCTATATCTATATATCGTCTGTCTATATATCCTCTGTCTATATATCATCTGTCTATCTATCCTCTGTCTATACATCATCTGTCTATATATCCTCTGTCTATATATCGTCTGTCTATGTATCCTCTGTCTATAATTCTATAATCATCGGTCTATCTATCCTCTGTCTATAATCATCGGTCTATCTATCCTCTGTCTATATATCATATGTCTATATATCATCTGTCTATATATCATATGCCTATCTATCATCTATCTATAAATCATATGTCTATATATCATCTGTCTATGTACCCTCTGTCGATATATCCATATGTCTATATATCCTCTGTCTTTGTATCATCAGTCTATCTATCCTCTGCTTATTTATCCTCGGTCTACCTATACATCTTTCAACCATCTATTATGGAACGAATCATTTCCTCTCCTATGGTACTGGAACAATAAATAATATGGTAACACATTGAAACCTTTTTTGTTAATTTTTTAAATTTCCATTTACAGTGTGTGCTATAGTGTTGTTATTTTTATGCAAAAAAAAAATAATAATGTTGCTCTGAAATGAATCCATACATATGAATTCAAGTAACCAGAAGTACTACACAGAATGTTTAAAATGCTAGATACTTTTAGAATTGATTCAGCACGATTGGTTTGTGAGATCAATCCGCATGCTATAGGTTACGGGTTTTAATCCCACTGTTACCAGTCACCAACCTGTGACTACCTTGGTGCCTTAATAGTAAATCGCAATTGGCTTTCGTGATGGGTCACTTCACAAAACAGTCCCATTTTTAGGATCTGAGTGGTAAACTATTCATCTTTATAATACTTAAATAATGATAACTAGAGACTACTATACTAATTGTATACAAAGTGTTTCTATGATATTTCCAAAGTATATTTAAATGGACATGAACAAAAAAAGACAAGTTCCAGCAATGGCTGTTGACCACCATTATATAAACACTAATCTAACACTATGTGAAGAAATCCAATAAAAATGGTGACGAAAATCTCAACTGATCATACTTCGAAGGCTCATTATAGATATAATATATAAACAATTCGTTTTTTTTAGTCTTGCATTGCAATAAACTTCAGATAAAAATTATAAACAATTCGTTTTTTGTCTTGCATTGCAATAAACTTCAGATAAAAAAATATAACAATAAAAAAAATAAAAGTTATTTTTTATTGAAATTTCTTTTGTTGATAAAATATTGTATATCAAGTTTGATATTACAAGAGATCTCAGTATTTAAAATGTTTCTTTAATAAACAAAAATTAATGAAATTTGATATAGAAAACAGTCGATATAAATAATTTCATTTCAATCGAAGCGTCATCTTTCTTATGAATGTTTGTAATCGTTTTCTGCTGGCCTATCATTCATGTGTTACAGTATACAAAAAAAGACTTGTTAAAGTCACAGTGAATGTAATGTAAACCTATCTATGTACGACATTTAAATAATGAAATAGTACTTAGAGTCAAGACGATAATCCAAGACATGGTGCTCCAAAGTTAACTCCCTTCTCCTCTTTGCGGAACAAACTGTGGGAAATGCTCTTCAAGGTTCCTTCCCTTGCTATAGTTTACAAACCAAAGGGATTGGAGTAATGGTGTGGGGTGGAAAGAGGGTGGGTGGTGCACAATCTCTCTTCTCTCTCTCCTCTCTTTCTCTGCCAGTCAGAGAGGACTGGCGATAATTCCTCGATAATTCTAACCTTTCCGTTTCTGATCTCACACCGTTCGCTTCTTTTAAGTTTCGCTCTAATTGCATTACATAATTCAGCTTTAGTAAGTCCCGGGCTATTGCGTCTCTACAATTAGCGTAAGGTGGCGAAGAGAAAAAAAAATATATAGCCCATGAAGGGGGTGTTACTTGTGTATGCGTAATAACTGCCCAGTCTATCCACTTCCGGTATAAATCGATTCTGTTATGGGAACTCAGAAAAAAAAATAAAGTTGGAAAGTTTCCAGCCTGAGACGAGAAACACGTCGGAGATGTATCTACTTGTGGCCATACTTATTTTATATGTATATATGTATGTATGTATCATGGCTGAACTGTCTAGCACAAAACGTTAAGATCTATTAGTGTATAGGGAAAGGGTGGTCGTACGGTAAAGAGCTCGACTGTCGACCTGAGGGTCCCTTGTTCGATCTCTATGGTGGGGATGAGAGAAGGGCATCACATTAGTGGTTTATAGGATCTAAGGCATTTCATCTCATCCTAACAGGGACTTCACACATTAGTGTAGTAGTAGAGGGAACGGGTGGTCGTGCGGTAAAGCGCTAGAATGCGGACCTGAGAGCCAATGGTTCGATTCCCGGTTTGGACCAATGAATATTTCAGGTCATGGTTAATGTCCCATGTGGCCTTCAGCGATGAAAGATGAAAGTAGGGCACTGCTAAAACCGTCTCATTAGTGGGTCACTCTATACATTGGCTGATTAACAAGTATGGCCAACAATTTGAAAATACTTAATCGATAATTTATGTAATATATTTGAACGTTAGTGGTGGGTCGCAAGAGTCGAATGAGTTGCTTAGTACGCTGCGAACCCAGAGCCGTCTTTTGGGTACGCTTGAGAAAAACTGTCAATGTCACCTACTGATACATAATTTGATAAATGTGCTAATGGGAGGGAAATGTACTGAAAAAGATGAGCATGTATACTTTTATAGGTCAGTGAGGTGACGCTGTCACGTCTGCGACCTGACAGACAGGAAAACCAGGCGCGCTGTCTACAAATGACGATTTTTTTTGGCCATAACTCAAATGTTAATTTTATTTTTTAATTAAGATTCTGGCAGGCCTTCATAGTTAACAGTCTGGCAGGCCTTCATAGTTAACAGTCTGGCAGGCCTTCATAGTTAACAGTCTGGCAGGCCTTCATAGTTAACAGTCTGGCAGGCCTTCATAGTTAACAGTCTGGCAGGCCTTTATAGTTAACAGTCTGGCAGGCCTTTATAGTTAACAGTCTGGCAGGCCTTCATAGTTAACAGTCTGGCCTTTTAAAGAAAGGGGAACTTGTCACAAAACCCCGTCTAAATTGGCCTAAATATGGAATTCATGGGTTATCAGGGGACCCTAGACTTACTAGTAGCAATTGAGACAGCATTTTGCCTGATTTTAAATACAGTCGATTCCGCTTAATAGGGACACATCGGGACCAAGGCTTTTTGTCCCAATTAAGCGGCTGTCCCAATTAAACATACAAATTTACTATTGGCTTCTTGGTTTGGTTTCTTTGAGATTTGTCCCAAATAAGCGGCTGTCCCAACTAAGCGGTGTGCCAATTAAGCGGAATCCACTGTATATGATGGTCATTTTGTTTTTGACTATAAAAGGAATAAAAAGTTGTGTAAAGGTTTGAGGTTTAGGTTCTGACTGTTGTTACTGTTCGAATAGATGTGGAGGCGCTGCTGTGGTGGCGTGTCGTTGACTTTACATTCAAACAACTTCAAATAAATACACAAAACAGTGCGGCTGATTCCTGGTTTTATTTGTGGACGTAGACTTTAAAGTATTACAGTAAATTTAAGACAAAGGCACATAATGAAGGCACATCTTCAAAGTCAAATAAAACGCGACTTGCTAGTCTGAGATCAAAAGAGTAACTGCCTCTATCTCCAAGGCTTGTATCTAAGCAAGTCACAAATGACGTCTAACTATAAGTAACTACGTCACATAACAACATACAAATTCATACTCTCTAAAGTCACTTAAAAAAGGGTGATTAACACACACACACAAACTAAATCAAACAATGTATATTTAATTCAACCCTAACTCCTTCATAAGTTGATACTACATACCTCTGGTCTTATTTAATATTAATAGACAACACTTTCTTCTAAAAAAAAAGAAGAAAAGCCTCTATTCTAATGTACTGTTGCAATTGTGAAGAGTTACAGTTAGTACAGTGCTTGGCGCGAACTGTATACTGTATGAGAACCGTTGATCTCTACTAAATATGTATCGTGATACGTGAATGTATGGTTGACCAGAAAGAGAGCATCAGACTCTGGCAATTATAGACATATTATTTCGTTTGTTTAAATGTCAGCAACTACAACTTTTTACAAAAACTATTTTTTTGTTTTAAAAACATCATTAAATAAGCTTGGTAACACGACATTGTTTAAAAAAAATGTTACTAAATAAGCTTGGTTTAAAAATATTTACAGATTAAAATATATAACGCTATTGATCTTCATCCAACAACATGAAACAAACGCAACGAGATTATTTTTTATCTGTCCTTGGCAACAAATCTCAAATGAAACATATATCCTTCTCTCTCTCTGGCGCGTGCTCCTTATTCCGCATAACTCTGCATCTCTTTCTCTCTCTCTCTTTCTCTCTCTCTCTCTCTCTCTCTCTCTTTCTTTCTCAATTAGCGGCCCTGAGATAAAAAAAATAATCTCTCTATCTATCTATCTATCTATCTATCTATCTATCTATCTATCTATCTATCTATCTATCTATCTATCTATCTATCTATCTATCTATCTATCTCTCTCTCACCATTTATCGTCTCTTTCTCTCTCTCTCTCTCTCTCTCTCTCTTTCTCTCTCTCTCTCTCTTTCTCAATTAGCGGCCCTGAGATCAAGAATAATCTCTCTCTCTCCCTAACTATCTATCTATCTATCTATCTATCTATCTATCTATCTATCTATCTATCTATCTATCTATCTATCTGTCTATCTATCTATCTCTCTCTCTATCCCCCTCTCTCTCTCACCATCTATCGTCTCTCTCTTTCCTCTATGCCAGTGTTTCTCAAACTAACGACATCTGTGTACCCACACCGCTTATGAATTTCGTACTTTTGAGAACCCTTATTAAAAAAAAAAAACTTGTATATGTTGTTCTTACTGTCATGGATTCCCCTCATTTCATTGTTTTCGCTTCAGTCGTGCATGTTTACCCAATGTTTTGTGTTCCCGTGCAGTGCGTGAGTACCCTCCCTCCCCCATACTCATCGCGTACCACGTTGGGTACCGGTACCACACTTAGAGGAACACTGCGCTGTGGCCATTCACGTGCAGAACAAGATGTAATGTCATAAAGTTGGTCCAAGTGATGTTTTATTTATTTCGTTGCAATTAGTGATTCGGTTTTTTTTTAGAAAGACTAAGAGATGTATCGAAGATGTAAATCTACTATAAAGAGAAGATTTTAAAAGTAGCTGTATTTCAATCTAACAATAAATGTGACACATAAAATGTTTATTTAATGGATAACAATACATGAAATAATTTGAAAATTTTGATGTTTCCATGGACAACAATACATGAAATAATTTGAAAATTTTGATGTTTCCATGGATAACAATACATGAAATAATTTGAAAATTTTGATGTTTCCATGGACAACAATACATGAAATAATTTGAAAATTTTGATGTTTCCATGGAAAACAATACATGAAATAATTTGAAAATTTTGATGTTTCCATGGACAACAATACATGAAATAATTAAAAATTTTGATGTTTCCATGGAAAACAATACATGAAATAATTTGAAAATTTTGATGTTTCCATGGACAACAATACATGAAATAATTAAAAATTTTGATGTTTCCATGGAAAACAATACATGAAATAATTTAAAAATTTTGATCGGTTTCTAAATATTTAAAAGTAACACTCGACATTGCAACCTTAAATTTGGGGGAGGGTGTCTCTGGCTTAACACTTTATTTTTTTTTTTTCAAAACTGTAGTTCGTGTCTAATCGTCTAATCGTTACCATCCACCCAATTGACTTTTTTTATTGTAATCGATTGGGTATTTGACAAACAAAATCAAAACCCCTCGTAGCTCGTGTTGTGTCACAGTCCAAGGCAAACAAAATTAACTCGTGTAATCCGATACCATTGGTGTGCATTTAATCCATTTAATACACCCCATTGGGTTTTTCTCATTAGATGGCCCGGTTGACGTAATTGTCGAATCAAGGTCGACTTTTTACAGCTGAGCATCGGCTTCAGACGAGTATACACAAAGAAGGAACATTTTTTGGTGAGGAAATGGGATTTTTGCTGCAAAGTTTATAAATTAAAGTTGGTTTTAAAAATGTAAAAAGATGTTGTTTGTTTTTTAAGCTTTTTGGGCTGCTTTGGGCTGTTTTGGCTGTTTTTGGCTGTTTTTGGGCGGGGGGTGTTTCTTTTTTTTACGTTTAGGTAACGTTGGCTAAAAACCACTTTTGGTCTCAGAGCCACATTCAGCCAGTCAATGAATTTGGGTTGTTCTTTATTCATGTAATGTAATATTTTTTTTTCGTTTCATCATAGTACGACTCTTTAGTTTTTTCTTTTGTATGAGGCAATTATTTACTTCGATTGGTTGGAAGGCCCTATGGTAAAGCGCTCGACTACAATCTGAGGGGGGCCCGGGCTCGATCTCAAAATGACGTCTTCGTGTTTCCTCCATGTCTCCTTTGTTGCCTCCATGGTCTTTACATTTTCACTTGCGTTTGGGAAGAAAGATGGGCATGAAGACAGAAACCTACAAATTGTCCCCATCTGGGGGGGGGGCAGGGGATTATTTTTATGGTCGTACGGTATAGTGCTCAACTGTCAGTCAAACCGAGGTGCTCAGCAGGCACGCCGAGAGAGGGGGAGGTCATGGGGGGTCATTGTCAGGGGGGGCCCTCATCTGTTAGGGGGTCCGGCCACCCCGACCATGTCAATTTTTTCACGACTCATTGTTTATTAAGGGGCCCGCAATGATGTCCTGCCCTGGGGCCCTTGTTGGCTCTCGGCGCCCCTGGTGCTCAGGTTCGATCTCGGGCGCGAATTTATCAGGTTAAGGTGAAGTTCCCTCCACGTCTCCATTGGTGTCTCAATAACCAAAAGTACTATACGTACTATACACACTAGTAGATTTAAGGCATTAATACTATTAAAAAATACACACACACACACACACACATACAAGACACAATAGCAGACATTTCTAGCTGTAAGAATGTTTGTATATAACTGATTATTGAGTTTACTCTTACAATCCTTAGTGCCGGCCTTAATTGAAATATGTTAACACATTTACAAGCTTATACTTTGTAGCAGGGCCGTTTTAAGATCATCTTAGGCCCTAGGTACTTTCAAAGACGTAGGCCCTCCCCGACTTCATTTAAAATTTTTTTTTCAAGAATGCACCCCGGGCCTGGAAAGGGGCCCCGAAATTTAGGCCTACATGATGTAAAAAATAGTAATAGTTGTTATTGTAAAAAAATAAAAAGAGGGGCCTCGCAAGCATCCGTTAAATTGGGCCCCGCTATTCATAAGGCCGGTCCTGTTTCGCTAGATCGTATCAGACATAATAAGTTCATAATGAACGGTTGAGACGTTTCACATCTTTTAGCATACTGTACACATTTTAAAATTTAATTTGTTCATTTTTTAAAATTGTAATAGCCATAATAGTTCCAAGAGAGTTAATTTATATTAACTAGTACACTGTACATTAAAATGTATATAAAATACGTTCAATTCATATTTTAGACACCATCAATGTATTTCATTGATGAGAAAGTTCAAAAGTTTCGCCATTAAATAATTTGTCATTTAACTCTCTGTAAAATTTAATTTGATAAACAAATCAAACTGATTAACTGTCACGATAATGACATTTTTGACGCCAGGTTTGGATAATGGTCATCGTAGGCACTCCCTGACATATTATTAAGAATGCTCCCGCACTTCTTAGCGTTTTGAAATCTAATTCAACTTTCCGCTTTGTTAATTATTCTCTGCAGACTCTATGCAGTAATGACGTAGTAATTCCGGTGTTACGTCATGCGCTTCGCATTCGTTGGTTATCGTTAATGGTGTGCTTCTTTTTTCTTACAAAATTTAAAAAAGTAAAGAAAGTACTTTTAAATAAATATATCTGATGGAAACAAGAGGAAACACGAGAGTGGATTTGAGAAGCGGAAGAAAAAGGAGGAGAAGGAAAAAGCATTGAAAAAAAAATCGGGGTTAGTTGCTGCAATTTATGAGCAGAGACACTGATTGCATTACTGGTAAAACTAATAATACTAGTGATAATTACATTTCATTTGTACCAACAATCCCGAAATACCAGAAATAATGATGCCGGACTGAGCTGAAAAAAGTGAAACAACCGAAGCAAGTGTTACAAAGGAAAGGTATCTGCAAATTCTGTTATGGGTCACGCTGAAGCTGCTGTGTTTGATTCGCCTACAGATTCAGACTGTATATTAGGGTCAGTAGGAGATGCCGGTTTAAAGCATGAGCTGCAAGAAAAAAATGCAGTTATTCAAGTGATCCAGCTGATTGGGAGATAACTGCACATCTAAGAAGTTATTCTGCTGAACATCTTTCTTCACAAAATTTGGAGTCAGATTTTTACATTATAAGGGTAGACAAGATCAGACACAATAATAGTTTGCTAGAACGTTAACAAATGGTGAAATTGTCACTCGAGACTGGTTTCTCTATTCTATTTCAAAGGATAAGGTGTTTTGACTCTTAAACCTTTTCTCCTAATCAGTTTATCGATGGTTTTGATGACTGGAAAAAACGCCATTGCAAGGATTACTTCACAAGAGAAGTCAATGGATCACATTGCTGCTCTGTCAAGGATGTTAGAATGTCAAAAGGCATCTAGAATTAACGAAAAACTGCAAAAGGAGAAGCAAAAGTGTGCAAATACTGGACTGATGTTTCTCAAGAGAATAGTTGCTGTGATAAGATTTTTTTTGCTGAAAGAGGGTTTCGCAGTGTCAGCCATTTACATAACTGTTATAACAATGGAAATAACCTTGGTTGCATTGACCTATTAGCAAAATTTGATCCCGTTATAAAGGAACACATGGAAATCCCGAAAAGGGGAATGTATCATATTTTTGTGCCAGTTTATGTGATGAATTTATTAAGTTATTGGGATCCAAAGTATTGACGCAGATACTGTCTGAAATTAAGAATGCTAAATATTATGGAATCAGTATCGATTCCACTCCTGACATCAGTCATGTGAATCAGTTGACAGTTGTTCGTTATGTTCTCAAAAGTGAAACTGTTGTAGAACGTTTTCTTCAGTTCATTCCATTTGATGGTAAATATCTTTTCAATCTGTTGTTGAGTACTCTCAGATTTCATGGTATAGATATCGGCAATTGCAGATCGCAGTCCAATAAAAATGCGAGTAATATGAGTGGGATGTTTTTCTGGAGTACAAGCTAGATTTAGAGAGATTAATAAATTAGCGGAGTGTGTGCCATGCACTGCCCACAGCTTAAGTTTGGTAAGTTCATCTGCCGTGGAGAGCTGTTCAGCTGTCAACTATTTTGCTATAGTTCAGTCAGTCTAAACTTTTTTTTTTTTGCTTTCCCCGCAGCGATGGTTAAAATTTACAGAGTGCCTGAAAGAGAAAAACCTTTATGTTGCAAAAGCTATCTGTAACAAGGTGGTCAGCACGAAGTGACGCTACAAGAGCTTTATATGCTAATTGTAAGAAAATTCAACAAGCATAGTCGGATGTTGCTACAAGCGAACGTCAACCACCAGCATGAAGCCAAATCACTCATAAAGAAGTTGGACCATTTCGAGATAGCGTTAACGTGTGTGATTTGGAAAGACTTTCTCCAAAAAATTGATATTGTCAACAAAGCTCTACAGGAGCCTTGCATTGAGTTAATGATCATCATCAAATTGTATGACAGTCTTTTTCTTAACTTTCATGATACACGAGATAAATTTGAAATGTACGAAGGATAGCAAAACAGCTCTCACAAATGGACTATAAAGAATGTACACAACGCAAACGACAGCGACACCGATTTCATGATGAAATTTTAGGTATGAGTCCTAGTGAAAAATTCCGTACTCAATCGGTTTATGTTTTCATAGATAGACTTATTACTGAAATGGGAAAACAGAGCAGCCTAAACAACACTACATGGAAGCTTCAACTTTCTTATGGACAGATCTCTGTCAACTGACCAAACAGTTCTGAAAGCCAAGTCATTAATTGAGATGTACCCATCAGATCTGAAAGAGGCGTTTGCTAATGAATTTTTTTTGTTCTCACTGATGTTTGCTGACGAGAAAGCTGTGGCTGAAATGCTTACAGCACAAATACAGAATAGGTTGTGACAAGTTTTCCAAATGTAAATATTTCTTTCCGTATCTATCTTTCAATTTTTGGAACAAGTGCTGAAGATGAACATTCCTTTTCTAAACTCAAATTGATAAAATCGTATCTCAAGTCCAGGATGGGGCAAACACGACTATCTTCCCTGGCATTATTTTCAATTGAAAAGGATTTGATGAGGGAAATGACATTTGAGAAAGTCATGTGTGACTTTGCTAAGACAAAGAGCCGAAAAGTTAACATACTGTAATTTACAGATATACAGCACTGCAGCTTGACTTGCTCAGGTGCCTATCTTACACGGTTATATATATTTACTTTAATACACACATTATTAAATTGTACTGGCATTCTGAACCTGTTTTCACTTTATATTATGGATTTCTAAGGCCCTTGAAAAGTCCGTAGGCCCTAGGCACAGTGCCTAATGTGCCTAGTTGATAACGCGGCCCTGTTCTGTAGTTATAAAGGTGTATACCATTAAAATAAAATCAAACGGTAAAATAAAGAGTGAGAAAGTACAACATAATCATTCCGAAAATAAGATTAATACAACTGTATTTCAATGGGAGATAATGCACTTTACTGACAGCCTCTTAATTTTTTTAGATCCAGTTAAATACATTTGGGAATTTCGTTCATGATCAGTGTGAGAGATGTTTTTTATTGATTTATGTATTGTCTTATGTATAGTATTTATATATTGATTGATCTATTTACCATTCTATCTATTTATCTATATACCTATCTATCCTCTATATTTCTTTCATCTATCTATCATTTATCACTTAACATCTATCTATCATCTATAAATCATCTATTTATCTATCATCTATCTACCTAGCATATATCTTCCTGTCTTCCTATCATATCATCTACATAACATCTATCTACCTATCACTAGCCACCTTAAGTTCAAGCGTGCGGCCCTTTCAAGCGCGGACCTTGGTCTGTTGCCCCGGTTGCCTCCTCTAAGGTTGCAATGGCCCCGGTTCGCTTTTTAAATCCAACTCAATGCTGTATTTGTCGACACCTCTCCATCTCTGTGTAGCACTACTCATCAGTCTCCAATCCATCAACAAGCTTTCTTGTAACATTATGTTCTCTTTACATTTCTCTATAAATATAAAGCAAGCCATCTTGTAACATTTTGACGTCTTTACATTTCTATATAAAAATCAACAAGCCCTCTTGTAGCCATATGTTGTCTTTATATTTCTATATAAAAATCAACAAGCCCTCTTGTAGCCATATGTTGTCTTTATATTTCTATATAAAAATCAACAAGCCCTCTTGTAGCATTATTTTGTCTTATATTTCTATATAAATATCTTCTTTTTTTAAATACGTTTGCCTCTGTTCAGTCCATATGTGTGTGTACAAGACCTTTCCAATCAGTGACTCTGTTTTAGATTCAATAAGTTTATCTTGCCCCTTTTCGCCATATTTTCTGCTCATATGTGACTCTCATTTTGTGTGTGTGTCTGTGTGTGTGGCTTTCAGTGAAAAAGTGTCAAAGTCAGTGGCTCTCAAACTTTTAGTGATTGTCGACAGACTTAGAAAAATATTCGGGTTTAGAAAACCTCTTGTAATGGAAGAAAACAAAATGATAAAAGACAAAAAAAAAGTTAAAACTAACTGTAAATATTCTCGATCAAAAGTTAATATTAATATTCTTGGCGGCCTTTTTTAAATGAGCTCGAGACCCTACCAATTTGAGAACCACTGGTCTTAGATATTGTACGAGTTCGGATGTCTATTATACTGTGTGCCTATGTGTTGAAAAAAAATTCTCAGTCTGTGTGTGTAATAGTATGTGAGTGTGAAAGAGTGCTTGTAAGTGATTTTCATACCAACTCTTCCCCCGTGCTTCAACCACTCACCCTCCCCCCTAACGTAGCACACAAACTATGATGTTAATCAAACGGTTTTGTTATTTCATTTGTCCCTGCAATGCACAACCCCCCTCCCCCCCCTTCCCACTAAACGTTGAGATCTGCGAATGGGAGCTAGAGCTAACGTTTGTAGCCGTAAATTTTGTTTACACCCCCCCCACTCACCTCTATCACAACCTGACCCCCCCTCCCACCGCCACCATCAATCTGACGTGTGCAAGTGGTTAACATCATCTCCAGTACACCCTACCCACCATCCAATCGATAAAAATGGCTATTCCTAAGCCTCCAGTCACGGCCAATGTGTTATAAGACCTCATACCTAGTTTTCATCTATGCTATTCACACGTCTTACATTTCCCCCTTCTAATTTCATTTTTTTTTTGTTCCATTTATTCCTGGCTAACGCCAGCGTCTGGCGCCACATCATGCACGGCAAATATTCCCTGAGTTTACTGATCATAACACCAAGGATTTCGTCGTGCTTTATTGTAGAACGGTCTTCGGAGGGGGGGGGGAAGGAGAGGGGGGATTTAATGGCGGAAAAAAAATAAATGAAAACATACTACGGCTAAATAAAAATGAAAGGATACAGTACAATATTTCTCTTATACTCCGCGAAGTATTTCAACGTTTTTGAACGCGCCACGGCGTGCCAAGCCGGGTGCTGAGTTTACTTACCCAAGTACCACTTCACATTCATGGAGGGGGTGCCCCTTTGAGCAAAGCATATCGAGAAACTCCTGTGATACAAACATTTTATAAACATAGGTATTGGTTGGTTGGGGGGTTAGGGGGGGATAATAATGATCACAGCTATGACAAAATATTGGAACACACCTGTGTAAAGACTGTTTTGTTTTTATCTTTTTTGCAGTTAATAGACATGACAAAATTTACTGAAAATCATAGAAGTGAAGGAAATGTCTTGTTAATGATTGATGGACATTAGTTAATGGGCATTGATTAATGGACATTGTTTGTTGGACATTGGTCAATGTGATACTTACGACTGTAAATAAACACTAGATGCTAAATTAAGCCTATTTAAATATGACTTAAATTATGAATGTCATGTGTATTTCTACCACCAAGGAATACTAATAATGATAGGCAATGCTATTTTTCTAAAAAAAAAAAAATATACGGTACCGGAAAAGCTGCCGTGTCATAAAGACATAAAACTGAAAATAGTGCAATATTCAAAATGGTGCCGCCCGCCGTTCGGTGCTTTCAGCCAGAAAAAAAATGCACTGATGATTGGCAATGTTGTGATCAGAAAGTGGACTAAATCAAGAATATCAAATAAAATACCTTGATTTCTAATCAGAGAAATGTAAACTACATTTTATAACTATTAAATAAAATATCTTGATTTCTAATCAGAGAAATGTAAACTACATTTTATATAAGATTTACTTAAACTCCAAATGCCATTAAGCATTCTAACAAATTAAAATGTATAGGTCATATATTTCTTTAAAAAGAAATTAATTAACATGTTATGAGCAGAGATCTTTGCTATATTTTATTAAAACGCACCTTAAAATTATGTGAACAGTTGAGGAAGGTATTTTCAAAAAAATATTATTATACGATACGTCCTAGAAAATTGAGGTGACATGAGATCCTGTTGACTCATTTATTTGTGATACTGCAATGATACGGAGTTTATTCTCCAGTCAATGTGAGTAGTTCCGGTGAAGGTGGGGACCATAACCGGTGTCCATGTAAAGTGTCAACCAAGTGCCAGATTATCCAACGCCTCAATGTATGTCAATTTACATATTCAGCAAGATTATTTCATGACATTTAAGTCAAATAGGTCAGTTGAAACAGACACTTAGGTAAGTTGAAACAGATAGATATATAAGTTGAAACAGACACATAGGTAAGTTGAAACATACACATAGGTAAGTTGAAACAGACACATGGGTAGGTTGAAACAGACACATAGGTAAGTTGAAACAGACACATGGGTAAGTTGAAACAGACACATAGGTAAGTTGAAACAGACACATAGGTAAGTTGAAACATACACATGGGTAATTTGAAACAGACACATAGATAAGTTGAAAAAGATGCAAAGCCAGTTCAGGATTTATATATAACCTACACAAGCTATAGCGTAGGGCCCCCATTTTCTTGGGGTCCCCAAAAATAGTCTGAATCAGGCGATCGTCATATATACTAAATATTTAGCACTGACATATAATATCTGGACTTACAAAGGGCCCCATATCTCAAATAGATTGGGGTCTTACCTTGACAGATACATGGGTAAGTTGAAACAGATACATAGGTAAGTTGGAACAGGTACATAGGTAAGTTGGAACAGGTACATAGGTAAGTTGGAATAGGTACATAGGTAAGTTGGAACAGGTACATAGGTAAGTTGGAACAGGTACATAGGTAAGTTGGAACAGGTACATAGGTAAGTTGAATTATAGACATCGGTAAGTTGAAACTAGCTCCTCTATAATGTTCCCATTAAAAATTATTTTAATCGAATCATTATTTCTCAAAATTGTCAAATAATTTTCTTTAAGTCATTGCTTTCATAAAATAAGCTATTCCGTTTTGAAAATATGTTTATTTTTTTTAAAGAAAATACAGATTTAAATAATATGTAGTTTGTGTCCGTTTTTTTTTTTTCAGATTCTTTATCTTTTCTCTATAACAGTGGTAGCGAACCTTTTTGGGACCGCCTGCCCGAAATTCAACCAAATAAAAAAATCCGCTTTTGTATAGCAAAGTGCCAACACTCCAATTAAAATTAAAGGATTTTTCAGGACGCGTGCCGATTTATGAGGCTCTGCGTGCCGACTGTGGCACGCGTGCCATAGGTTCGCCACCACTGCTCTATAATAACGCAACCCACTTTCACATTCTCCCCCATGTTTACCTGGATTTAGTCACAATTTTTTTTTTACATTGTACAATGCAAAGCCCATCGTCTCTAACTGAATGTTATTTCAACAGATGACCAGTTTTTCTCTCATGTCAACGAAGAAGTTATTCCCCCATGATTTAGCTACGTGGACAAGGGCATCAAGACTGTGACACTAACGACAATGACCTGTGACAGCCTCTGTGATGAGGTCATAAAGAAAATCGTTTCCCTTGTATCTTCGTCTCTGCCGGACCTTTTGATGTAGTCACTTAGTCATGTTAATTGTTCTGGGGTTGTGTGACATTGTGACAAACATTATTCAGCAGTGGTTCTCAATGGTTTAAGACGGTATTGGCCACTGTTCAATCACAAAATTGTTGGTAAATTGAATAGTGATCGATTCGTCGTTACATTAAAAAAAAACCTATTAGTTTTCATTCTTCACCTTGAAATATTCACTAATAAAAAGAATTACATCGATTTCTTTTTTTTTTTTTATGTATTGACATATATTTAATTATGTATTTAGTCACACTCAAGTATTATATGAGATATTAGTTTGTTATTCAATTTTACAACATTTCAAATGTATACTAGTAACTTGCATACCTTGCATAAAGGGAAAACAATAACTATGTCAAACTAAATCAATTCATTTTTTTTTTCAAAACTTGGGATATTGTCATAAAAAAATCTAAAAAAATAAAAGTTGGCTTTCTTTTAATCTCTAAAAGATGCGGCTTTCTTAGACCTACAGCTTGTATAGAACAGAAACCAAAATGTACGCTTGAACCTTCTGTTCATGGTATAGTAAACCACTATTGTGACGCCAGAATTCAAAGACTCCAATATGAAGATGACGCAGTAAGACATGTTGAAAATGTTTCTGTAACGACCAAACAAACCAAAGTCGTCGTCTATGATACTCCCGATGACCACAATGATGGACGGGGTCACCGTGACCAGAAATAGCAGCGACAGGGCCGTGACCATTTTGACCGCTTTATGGTCTTTGCTGGACACAGTTTTTGCGCTGCTTGTGACAGTCGTCGCCCTGGTGGACTGGCGCCACTTGGACTTCCTCTTCAACTGAATGACGATGACCAACGTGCACACTGCAGTTATACCGAAAGAGGCGAACTCGGACAATGGATTGTTAAGGAAGTTTGAAACGTGCGTCACTTCCAGAGCGTCATCCGACAGCACTAGACCCAGAAGAGTCCTGTTTAACATGGGGTAGAACTTCCAGCCCAAGGTGTGAGTCAGATAAGTCGGCAGGACCCCGGCTAAGACCACCACGCAAATCAAAACGAGGCAACACTTGACCCGGAAAGGAGTCAGTAAGATTTTCACGTGCAAGGGCAGGGCTATGCACAGGCACCTCTCAAACATGATGTACGCCGTGATCCATCCGGTCAGTCGGGCCAGGATCGTGTGCGGCCAGCTTCCGGTGATAAACTGGACTTCCTGGCCTGAGAATGAGACGTCAGGTGGCTGTAAATGAGGGTTGGTGAAGACACCCGTCCAGATTAAAGGGACGAGGGAGCAAAGGTCAGACAAAGCCAAAGTGAAAAGGCTGATGTTTACAGTGTCCTTGAAGCCGTGGTGGGCGAAGATGATGAGGTTGATGATATTGCTGACGATTCCGAAGAAGATAATGATATAAATGAAGCACAGAGATATGAAGATAAACTCAGAAGTAAATTGATCGTCTATTATAAATATCTCACTCATCATAGGCGTGAAGTGTCACATACTTTTAATATATTGGTCAGACACTAGCATTAAGTGAACTACAAGTAAACATCTTTTATATTAAATAAACAAACCTTTTTACTTAAAAAGTAAACGCAACATGTTTATATTTTAAGATAGTTACTAGATCACATTTTTAATTGTTAAACCTGAAGTAAACCAAAGGCAGATTTCGGTAAACTATTTAGATTTTTTTCTAAATGTTGCTTTTTAAAAAAAATGAAAATGAAACATATATTAATATAAAGATTATCTGAAGTCAACAATCTCCCACTATTGTTTATATCTGTTTACTAGTTTATACTTGAAGATCACTCTAACGAGCAGAAAATTAGACCAACCGATTAAGCGCTTCAACTAACACCAGAGATTAGAGAAACGAGAAAATTGGTTTGTTAATCATTTGAATTGTGTTGATAATTTGATAAACACTTCGTTACAACTGATTATTTTTTTTTATCTCTATACAAACTTTATAGGTCTACTTATTACCGGATGTTGTAAGATCGAATTTATTCGAACCTATTCGTAAAATATAGTTTACGGACACAGCATGTAAAATAAAGAAAAGTTTAAATAATTGTAAATATTGACACTTGGGCTGTGTTTACACAAAGTAAAGATTAAAATTTTATTCATTTGGTTTGTTGCCATTAAAACTAACGAGATGGAATGTTAACAACATTGTTAACCTAATATTCCGGGTGGGTTAATTACAAGGTTCACCTGGTCATGTGGTACACATGAACATCGATTACCTGGTCATGTGGTACACATGAACATCGATTAGTTAGTTAATTGTCAGAGCACAATTAAAAAATCAAGTCATTTGATTATCGACTCAAAACATGTTTTCATTTCAAACTACATCTCTCAATCTGTGAGCTACGTATTTCCACAGTGCCTCATTGAGTCATTAATTGGTCTGGGAACCTCGAATGCCACATCGTCTGCAAGGCTTTCTAGAAGTCGCTGTGATTCAAATCAGCGATGAATGGGATTACATCCGAATCACTCTCTTCACTCAATGAGATCATATAGCAGTCATGTTTCTATCTCAAGTATTAATCTGATTTTTCATTGTTTCATCATCTCATTATATTTATTATTCACCAATTAGGCTATATATTTATAACATTTTATAATACTTCGTTATTGGGTATTTGAAACTTTTCTGACAGTTGTAAATATTCTTAAGTCTAAAGTATGGTCTAAAAATGTCTAAATCCATGGCAAGACGAGGAAATTTAATTTACCTGTCTAAAAAATAAAATTAACTACAAGCTCTCTGTTTTTATTTCTTTTATTACTCATGGCAAGGTGGAAAGCTTTATCAAGTAGTGCTGTGCTGAAATATCTTTTGTTGTGCCCTTGCTGTATCCTCACAAATGCCGTGTAGGCACTATGGTGGCTTGAGCCCGTAACTTGCATCGCGGACATAGAGCTTATATCACGTTATAGAGATTGGTGATGTAGGATTCAGGTGGACTAACTAATGATTGGACTGCTTTGACAAGAAATTTAACCTCCTGGATGGCAGACTTAAGATATGTAAGATCCTGATATGAATTATATGTTTATCTCATAGTGCTCTTCTTTCACGCCAACACGAAGTCGATGGTACACTGGCCATGGATGCACTACGGGAGGGAACTTTAACTATTAACTTAAAAATTTCCATTGAATCAAAATGATAAAATATTATGAAAAAAAAATACTATTTATTGGGAGCCGTTAACAACTCAACGAAGAGCCGCAATTTGTTACCAGTGGCATGCGCCTTACCTTACAATTAATAATAACTTAAATAACAAGTAACTTTAAGGTACAATTGAGAAAAATAATATTTTATTTTAAGGTGAGGAAATGTTAAAATGTTATTTTCCCTTTCACTTTTCTTGAAGCCAAACTGTATTTTCATGTAAACTGACATGTTAGTCCAAACCAGCCTCAGGTTCAAACTAGACAATTCCATTAAAGCGTTTACTTCTTCTTGGCTTAACACAATGCTGTGTTTAGTTTATATCATATTCAATGTGTACTATACTTTGATTTGTTTACAGTAATCGTAATGCGCGTACAAAAAAAAAGGACAACATGCATACACAGACACAAAGTAACAACTTAAACTAAATTGTTGACAATGTTAGTAATACATTTTTCATTTCCTTTTCCAAGCGATGTTTAATGTTCTGAAGTGTGATCAGAACTTCGATTCCTTTACTTACACTTACAGAAAACATTTCTAAAACTTACTAGGGTTAAAGGTTACAACACGGAAACAAAAACTTGTCAAAGTTGTCCTTTTAAAAAAAAAAATTATAAAAGCTTCCACTGTTTCTACATCCACTTTAATCCGCGGGATTTTTTTTGCTCCATTTTTCTTCTGTGTAGAAGATCAAGTGTATTGATTGTTCTGTCAACTGTTAATATTTGTGAGAAATATCCAATTCACTGTTAGCTTTACGACATCTCTTGAGTTCTTGTCTTCTTGCTACCATTTTTTTTTGCTCTCTAGAACGTGAAATATCTATTCATATTCAACCTGTGTTGTTATGAAGATTAATACTATAGAGACACATCTATAAATAGTTCTCTTCATGGGTTTTAATAAAGTTTTGGTGCACATGGAGTTGTATGTGTAGAAAACAAATGTGTTAATAGAAAACAAATGTGTTAATAGTATACATTTGTATTCTACATAGGTTGTCCACATCAGTGTTTCCCAAACTATCGACATCTGTGTACCCATTTTTAGAGCATTTTCCGTTTTTTACTATATAAGCCCTATTAATAATAGACCGCCCTATATCTCAGCAACCATAAGTCCTAGACCCATGATGTATATATCATTTTGTAGGTCTTGGCCTGCCAAGTGTACATAAAAAGTCCATTTCGCGATCTGACCTCTGAGGGCCGAAAAAGGGGGCGTTTTAAGTATCGTTTTTGATCATATTTTAAATATAAATAATAAAAGCTAACCAAAGGGTCGTAATCATTATTTATTTTTGTAACAGTTATTCAACATGATTACTTCCCTCTCTATTTATCGTAACCGTAGCCACTGCTTACACGAAAATGCTCTAAAATGTCCTTTGTCCGAAACGGAAAAGACTTAAATTGCTTGTTTTTTTTTTTATTTTCGTCATTCTGAGAATAATAACTTGCATATATTGTTCTTACAGTCATGGTTTCCCCTCCTTTCACAGTTTTCGATTTAGCCGTGCATGTCCACCCAACGTTCTCAACTCTGCGCAGTGCGTAGCTCCGCCAAACTCTTCGCGTAAACCCTGGGGTCCGCGTACCACACTTTTGGAAGCACTGTTCTACATTTACGCTTGCCAAATTTTCTGGATGCTAAGTATGGATACCTGGGGAGGGGGAGGGGGGTAAATGTACCAACAACTAAGGGCGACACGGAAAATGAGTATGGGGAAAGTTAAATCCACCGGTATGACGTCAAAAGTACATTATGCTGTATGGACAAGTATGGGGAAAGTTAAGTCCACCGGTGTGACGGCAAAAGTACATAATTGCTGTACCATATGTTGGTTATTTATCATTTGCTTTGAAATCTTGAAACATTCTCACATACTTTCGTTTCACATAAACGTTTTGCCAGTTTCAGTTTTTCATTTCAACAGATGACAAAATAGTTAGACTTAGACATGTATGTTATCTCATCAAATTGATCACCATTAACAATTTTTTTTTTCAATTTGGGAAAATCTCATTAGGCGCAAATGGCTATTAGTTGTATATGTTGTTCCAAAGTCACCCAGAAGAATATCTCAAAATCTTCAAAAGTTAAGAGACCGACTCTGCAATTATGTAACAGGTGTCAATGGGCTCACTTTCACGCAATTTCTGGAAGGTGTCAAAAAGGCCGGGATTATCAAAAAACGGTCTACGGCTTTCTACGCGTCGGTTGCTCAAACTTTCATGGCTATGACTTTTGCTTCAAAATAATACAAATAATAATAAAACAAGCAGGCCATCGATAACATGAGTACGGACTAATACGTAAAAGTGTTGGAGAGTATGGACAAATGCGGGAAAACTGGTAGAAAGTACGGACAAATACAGAAAGCTGTTGAAAAGTACGGACAAACTAGTGGAAAGTATGGACAAATTCGCAAGCAATAGTTTGTACGAACAAAGGGGACGAAAGTATGAACTATCTGTACTAAATACAGCTGTAAGGTAAAACTTACGCACTTATTCTTAGTGAATAATACAAACACATCACTCGTGTATGTAGGCTATGTAGTAAATTATTATGTTATTCTAGTGAGTTATGTTTATGTTGTTGCATCACCGTGTCTGTGGTCATAGGGATACCAGTTGGTGAAGATAACATGGACCCACAATGATCTGGCAGCAGCTATAACGTTGTTGATATATTATGTTATACTACTTGCTTTATAGATATATTTTTTTTCAAATAGTAAGCCTAATAAAATGAAAATCATTTTTGAAAGCATTGTTTTATTTGATTTATTTCCTCCACATCTTCTAATCTGCAGCATAATTTGTTATCTCTGGACTAGAATAATAAAATTATTGACCGATTATTGAACGTTTTCAATTTACTTTTGTAATTTATTCATAACTGCCTTTTTTGCATATTATTTAGAATTCTTTAACAGTACTATTTCATAATTTTTTTTAGAAATTTAGTATTTTCTCCTAAGTAGTTGACTTAAGTGTGCCAGTTCAAATTAAAGTGATTTGTACATAGAACTGATATGTTCCTTCAAATTTAACCCAAAATATTCATTTTTAGAACAAATTATTTACTTGAAGTTGTTTTTTAAAAAGTATTTTTGTATGAACTATTTTATACGGGTAAAAAAAAAAGATGTTCAAGTGGTCTATTTCCAGACTTACAGTAGGGTGGGATGAGAGGAAGAGATTAGTTGTAGTGCAGGGATTGGGGAAGGGACGCAATACAGACCAATATGTACAGACACATATTGTATATGGCAAGTTTATTGCTTATGTAATCTTCAAATTAACACATGGACTCTAGATATTGAATTATGTACATTAGATTGGTTTCTTGTTGTTTTTGTTTAGAATATTTTGTTGACGCAATTCATTTGATAACTAAGAGAAGTAATCGGATTTTCCCCATTTGAATCACATTTGGGAATGTTCATTACATTCAGTCTAATCTGCCATGACATTTTTGTACTTTAGAATGGTGGTAGACTAGTGCGCACTATAGTAAACCGAAAGGCGTCTAACATATGACAAGCATTGTATTCTACAAAAAAAAAGAAAGAAAAGCATAAATTCAGTGAAAGGTAAAATATCTCAAGTGTTAAAACTGAATAAAGAATGTTATCATTAAACAGCGGTATACAAAAAATTCTTTAATTTTTTTTTTAAATTATAATATATTAATGTTGTCAATTTATTTTGTCTTTTTAACAGCGAGTTATTTTAGCATATTTTAAAATCGAATGAAAAGTGATTTCACCAATTTTATATCTGCTGTGCAATAATGAAAAAAACTCGATTTTTCTCTTATTCAAAATATGAAACTTAAAATAGCTACACCACAAGAGCTTGACTTGCAAACTCACATAAGATCACTCCCAATGAAAAAGTCATGTCAACCTGAGTAAAATCATTCACTGCAAGCTACTATCTTTGTGTCAAACAGTGCCTAAGATCAACCTTATCTTCCCCATCAGTTTTGAAGTCATGGTGCGTAATGTTCTCCTGTACTGCAAGTTCATCTTGTAATACACGACAATGTTGAGAGACGAGCTGACCGACTCCATCACGTAGGTCACACAGTACGAGATATTGAACAGATTCCCATAGCGGTTCAGCATACCGAACTCAGCATGAAGGAAATTTGCCCAAATAACGATAATAACCAGGAATATGCCGGACAACGTGATGACCATTTTGACCGCTCTCCTGTCTTTCCTGTAGACGTTCCTGCTCTGTTTTGTGTCCATCTTCACGGTCTCGTTCCTCCATTTCGTTTTCTGGTTTAACTTGAAGATAATAATAAGAGTGCATAATAAAATAACATTAAAGGAAACCAAAGCGCTGACGGAATTGTTGATAAAATTGGTATAGTGAGTCACTTCCAGAGCATTGTCTGTGAGGGTCAGTCCCAGGAGAGTTCTGTTCAGGTGAGGGTAACATTTCCAGTTCAGGCTGTGGGTCATGTAAGTGGGCAGCAGTCCGGTGAAGACTAGAACAGAAGTGGAAAGTAAACAGATCTTCACCCTGACCGGCGTTAGAAACATTTTCACCTTCAGGGGCAGGGCGACACACAGACACCTCTCAAACATAATGTAAGCCGTGATCCAGCTAGTCAGCTTCGCGAAGATGGCGTGCGGCCATCCCGCCGCTGGAGAAAGAACCTCTTTTCCGGAAAACCAAACCTCAAAAGGAATGAATCGAGGCTCGGAAAGAACGCCAGCCCAAATGATGGGCAGCAGAGAACAAATCTCGGAAATTCCGAGGGCGAACAGACTGATATTGATGGTATCTTTGAATCCGTGGTTGAATTAAATGAAGACACTGATGACATTAAAGACAATGCCGAATCCGACGATGACGAAGATGCAAGTGAAGCTGACGAATATGACATCCGATGTGATGGCATCGTCGATTAGGAAAATATCAATCATCCTCTCATCGGAAGTGGGAGATCCATTGAAGTAAACACTGTGAGGCTGAACTGTGAGAATATTGTAGGCGGTACGGTGCACATGATATGATATGTAGTCTGAGAGCATCATTCGCTTTTTAATGTCTACTGCAGTATAATGCTGGCTGATCAAAGTAACACTACACAGTTTATAAAAGTCACTCACAATATGTCGAATTAAAACTTTGAATAAAGTGATATAAATAGTCAATGCAATTAGCCAGAATTTAGTTTACATAAATCAAAATGTGAGGTCTAAGGTAAACAATGTGTAAACAGTAACTTACTTATTTTGTAATCACAGTCGTAGATATGGCTATGTTTATACTAACTATACTGAAAGTATGACTCGATTATTAAAATCATCAATTTTACTTTAAAAACATATAACTTATTTGTTAATTCTTGATTATAGATTCCAATCCTTTTCAAAACTATTATATGATCATCATACTAGTAATCATTGTTTACTATTATGAAATTATGCTAAAAGAAATTTAAAAAAAAACGCTTCCTTTTTTGTAATGAGTGGTACAGAAAGATGTAAAATTGTCTTCAAATATTTAACCGCTAGTAAAGTGCAAGGCATAAACTACTTTGAAAACAAAAAAATATTACATTAAAAAAAATGTTTTGTACTTTAATAATGTACAATTGTCAAATTCTATTTACATTTCTATTATTCTATTTGATGTCTTCCATCATAATTAAAATTAATTTAATTTAAACCTGGTGATTTTTTTTTCAATTTAAAAAAAATATATAATATAACGTAAATAACAAAGAACAATTATCGAAAAAAAAATGCTGGCTTAATGAAAAAAAATGTAAATTAATGAGTGATGTATGTCTACAGCGACTTTGTATTTTTAGTCTATTTACTTAAACCATCAGAACATGATTACATAGAATACTAAAAACCATTATCTTAACTTCAAGTGATCTCGGTGACGAAAAAAACCATAGTGTGTTTATTGAACAGATTCTTCCAATGGATTTGTTGGAATTGGCGAGGGAAAACAATGATCCCCCAAGGAATAAGGTAATAAAAAAACTTATCAATGATATATCGCCCATGGCCTTGCTTACAAGTGGAGTCAAAGAGTAAATGTAAGAACATCATACCGAGATGTTAGGTTGCTGTTTTTTCATATCACCGAATTACCACAAGGACGATTCAGGCACTTTGAAAGCATTCGTTTTTATTGTATATTAAAAGGGGAAGCGTAGCAAAAGAAATGCGATGATGGTATGAAGAAATGCAATGATGGTATAAAGAAATGCGATGATGGTATGAAGAAATGCAATGATGGTATAAAGAAATGCGATGATGGTATGAAGAAATGCAATGATGGTATAAAGAAATGATTTGACAGTATAAAGAAATGCGATGATGGTATGAAGAAATGCAATGATGGTATAAAGAAATGCGATGATGGTATGAAGAAATGCAATGATGGTATAAAGAAATGATTTGACAGTATAAAGAAATGCGACGATGGTATGAAGAAATGTGATGTTAGTATAAAAAAAAGTCTTCCATTAAAAGTATGTTATGATGATTCTGCGTACCTATATCAACTCACAAATTCGAAACACTATAGTTGAAGATAACCACAAACCAACAACACTATAGTGGAAGATAACCACAAACCAACAACACTATAGTGGAAGATAACCACAAACCAACAACACTATAGTTGAAGATAACCACAAACCAACACCACTATAGAGGAAGATAACCACAAACCAACAACACAATAGTTGAAGATAACCACAAACCAACAACACTATAGTTGAAGATAACCACAAACCAACAACACAATAATTGAAGATAACCACAAACCAACAACACTATAGTTGAAGATAACCACAAACCAATAACACTATAGTGGAAGATAACCACAAACCAACAACACTATAGTTAAAGATAACCCAAACCAACAACACTATAGTGGAAGATAACCACAAACCAACAACACTATAGTGGAAGATAACCATAAACCAACAACACTATAGTTGAAGATAACCACAAACCAACAACACAATAGTTGAAGATAACCACAAACCAACAACACTATAGTGGAAGATAACCACAAACCAACAACACTATAGTTGAAGATAATCACAAACCAACAACGCTATAGTTGAAGATAACCACAAACGAACAACACAATAGTTGAAGATAACCACAAACCAACAACACTATAGTTGAAGATAACCACAAACCAACAACACTATAGTTGAAGATAACCACATATCCGTTCTGAAGTACAAGCGGCTTCTCAATGCACATATTTTTACCCCTCCCCTTCAATCCTTTAAATGTACCTGCCACAATGAAGGGCTATTTGAACACGTGTCTGGGGCACTGGGCTAAAAATATTTAATAGTTGGTTTTTTTTTTTAGAGAAGGCCCCAGTTTTCAAAGACTATTAGAGCAACCGGTGGCTTTAACAGAGGTTTTTTGTACATAAATTATGGTCTTGAATCACTACTTCAATTATCAAGCTTTATTTGTTTCTAATAAAATCATGGAAACAAAAATTACTAATTCGTTTTTCCTATCTTTACAAAAGCATCGTGCGTGTCTTTATCAATGTCTTTAAAAAAAACTGTTTCTATTTCAAAAATTATAAATTGTTTTTCAGCCACCTCGTCAAATTTCCATATTTCTCAAATATGCGGAAACTTTGCTTCGTGCCTCTGGGCCAGTATATTTACTTCTTTTTGTCACCTTGCAATTCCCTTCACGAATAATTCACAAGACGGATACGTCGGTAGGGACGGGAAAGATACGTTCTATAAGGGTGGGGACTTCTGGGATCAGAGAATGAAAGTATGAAGTACTCCACGGTACTCGGCCAGTCTGGGAGATTTGGTCAAAATTATTAATCCCAAAAGACCGAATGAGACAAGCTGTACTGAATGAATGAAAATTTGCTGAAGGGTATTTTTTATCACCCCAGCTTTTGTTTCATGTATTGACTTTGAGATGGGGTAAAGAAGGAAATGTATAAATTATTTCAACAAATATATTTACTTGTAGAGAAATCAGACTTAAGCATAATAAGCCTAATATTTATTATTATGCTAAAGTTTTATTTTGCTTCAGACAAACTGTATTAAACAATTGACTAAAAGGGCAATGCACAATTTATAAACAAATAAAAACAGCAAGATATTTTTGTAAATGTGTATAATTGTTACATTTTTATACTTATATAGTGATTGTACATTACAAAACATGAAATTGTGTAAATTACCTCTTAGATATTATTTCATGGAACAAAATATGTTTTTTGAAATATTAAAAAACACAATTTCTTATTGATGAATCAAACCATAACTTTGTTTTTGCTTATATTGAAAAATATTGTTCTATCTGTTAGGGGAGTACACGTGAGACATCAACACTGATGTTCAATCGTTCGTGTCTCAAAGTTTGATAGCAGCAGTGATTGTGTGATATAAAAATACACTTAAAATCTGAAGCGTGTAACATGTTTATTCCGTTGGGAATACGTGCTCAAATATTTCTTTCGGTCTAACGTTCGATTTTAAAAAAAAAGCCTGTGAAACAGTTTTAAAACTCGCAGACGTACAAATGCTGACGTGATATAAAGTTACCAAATGACGTCACCTCAAACTGCTGAAAAAGTTGTAACTGTAGAATGTTGAGCGAACAAACAGTGTTGTGTGTATGTTGTTTACGTTTGACGTTTTTCAGAAGGTTATTATCAGGGGCGTCGCTTACATTATAGGTGGTGCCTTCCCGCAAAATGTTGGGGGAGGGGGGGGCTCCTTAAAAAGGGAGGGGGGTGGTATATAGTCTCGGGTCCTTACAGCACCGCGGTGTTCGCGTCTCTCATAACGACGACAGTTGACATTTTATAGTGATTCTTATAACGACGACTGATGACATTTCATAGTGATTCTTATAACGACGACGGTTGACATTTCATAGTGATTCTTATAACGACGGCAGTGGAAATTTCATAGTGATTCTGCTAGAAATGAGCAGAGCATGCCACCGTCCATGTTTGGTCACGACTTCCAACCCCGCTGGTTTCTCGGCCCCCATAGACCACGACTAATGTCAGTAACTTAGAGGCCACTTGAGGTAGGTGAGTCGTTAGAAGTAGAGCGCTCGACCGTTGATCTAGATATCCCCCGGGTTTTATCCTCGGTAAGTATCTGGGAATTTTGTCGGGTACTTAGTTCACCCAGCTTTAAATGGTTCAGTGACCATGGTTAAGTGAAGGTAGCCGGGCATTATGTTGGTCATGTGACCCCGTGTTATACCGTTGTGACACTGGAAAGACTATGCATTTTAATAAAAAAAAAACATCTGAACTCTGTCTAACCCAATGGATATCTTTCTTACCTTTTTTATTTGTTTACCTCTTCAAAAATGTCTATTCTTCTTTTTTTTTGATCTATTTCATGTATGATATTTTACGAAAAATCATTTAATTACAAAAATATTTATATTACTTCCGTTACTTTTATACAATTCTAATTACTCTTTTGAGTCTTAAGTTGTAGACTTTTTCAGATTATACTATTGAACTGGCAATGGACTTTAAAATTGAAAATTAAAAAAATGTTTTCACTACATAAATAGTTACAGTATCTTCAATTACATTCACAATCAGCAGAGTGGATTGTGATTGAATGTGACGCAATGGTGACATGATTAAAGAAATGGACCAACCCGTGGTATAAATGGACCAATTCTTGGTATAAATGGACCAACTCATGGTATACATTGACCAACCCATGGTATAAAAGACCAACCCTTAGTATAAATGGACCAACCCTTAGTATAAATGGACCAACCCTTGGTATAAATGGACCAACCCTTGGTATAAATGGACCAACCCTTAGTATTTGTTTTTCTTTGTTAAATTCATTAGATCGATAACTAGATTTCCCATGGTATTATATGGCTAGCACTGTTTTATAACTAAACAATCTTTGGTCTATACTTTAGATATGATTTACTTTCTATAGTGTCTTTTGAATCAATCAACTATCAAAAGTTTTTTTCAATTATTTTTATCATGATTTACTACAGTTAATTTATCATTTTTAATGAAATCGTGTACGAAGTTTAATTAAACAAACGAACTATGACATGATTCTTATACAAAAAAATTTACAATTATTAAAAACTGACTATATTTTAGATTTTTTTTTTGCAGAATTAGTCACGACTAAGTGAAATATGCCAAAAATAACTTAATATTAATACAAGTTTCATGTTTCAAACTATAATTGTAGAAAGTATTTTTTTTTAGTCTCAAGTTTAATGACTGTCATTTTTTTTAATGTATTGAAATATTTCTGTGAAATTCGTAGAATACAAATTAAACCTGATTCCTCCTGGAGATTTATTTATTCTTTTTTAATATTTTTTATCGATTTTTATTAGTCACTATACAATGGTGAGATTACAAGACTAGTTCTATAGTTCAGTAATAGTAGAACTATATTCAGCAAGTTAAAAAAAATACAGGGCATATGAAAGAAAAGAGCACTAATTTACCGTACATAGGTGGGTAGATGATGTTCAGTTCACCCATTTCTGTCTGTGAAATCCATGTTTAACTCTCAGGTTTAACTCTTAACATTAAGGGGTGGTTTTCGCCCTTCATTCATCCCCCACCTTAATCAAAAATTTCAGTGAGCATGGAGGCGTCACGGTAAAAATTGGGGGGGGGGGGGCTTAAACCATGACTCGAAAAATTCGTTTGGTTCTCAACGAAGATCAGACCCGGAATCGACTGTCGAGCACTTTACCGTCCCCCGTTTCTTTAGCTACGGCTGTTCTATTTGGATTGTGTAGATAGTGCGATGTCCAGTCCCTTTTACTTTCCTTTTCCTTGAACTCGGCAATTTCTGTCTTACAGTCTTACTTTATTGCCACACATTTCCCTAGTATAATCTCTATCTATCTATCTATCTATCTATCTATCTATCTATCTATCTATCTATCTATCTATATCTATCTATATATATATATATATATATATATATATATATATATATAACACAACTTCAAGACGCAGGACTATTTATAGATTGTGGTATTCCCGTATCAGACGACACCTCGCGTTGTTTCGCTCGGGTTAGGTCGAATTTCAACTTTGCATTCCATGTATTTTCTCAGCATATGTCAGCCTAATATTTTGTTTGATTGCTTATTTAAAAAATAAAATTACAGTAATTATATTGATTTGATAAGGCGGCGTATTTTACGCCGCGGGATGACTTGTAGCAAATAAAATGAAAAGAATTCCACGTGTAAGCTTTTAAATTTTAGTAGAAAATAAATTAATATGGTTTTAATAAAGTGTGTACGATATTTTACGCATTATGAACGCTTTTTGAACTGAATAAAACATAGATACAAAAATAAAACGAATCTACAACAAATAATTTTTCGATCAGACAGTCGACTTTTAATTAATACAGTTTTGTTGGTCAGTTACTAAGTGAGATATAGGTTAAAGAGAGGAAGTGAATTATTGTTATGTGTATAGGTTGAATTCAACGTTTAATTTTTTAAATGACAATCTCTGATTTCCCTATAGACCAGGTCTGTGTTTTTATCTGATATGTTTTTTTTTTTGTAACTGAATGTTAGCTGATAGCCGATGAATGACAGTAACGATAATAAAAAGAAAATTAGTTTTATGAACAGGTTCATTGATACAGTCGGGCTGATAATGGCTACTGGTAGGTCTCTTACTGACGTCTACAGCTACTGGTAGGTCTCTTACTGTCATTTGTGGCTACTGGTAGGTCTCTTACTGTCATTTGTGGCTAATGGTAGGTCTCTTACTGTCGTCAGTGGCTACTGGTAGGTCTCTAGCTGGTGTCTCTGGCTACTGGTAGGTCTCTTACTGACGTCTACCGCTACTGGTAGGTCTCGTAGGTCGCCTATGGCTACTGGTAGGTTACTTAATGTCATCCATGGCTATTGGTTGACTGTGAACAATACGATCTTTCCCTAATGTATGATGTATTTTGTATTCTTTCCAAATTAAAATGACATTATTTCTAAAAATAAAAAAAACAGCGTACTATTACATTTTGTTTTCTACTAAACTATTTTTTCGTAGTACCTTCTTTAGACACCTAGCAATCTTTCTCTCTATCCTTTTCTAATAGCTACTTTATACTTCCGCCCTCTCTCTCTCTCTCTCTCTTTCTTTCTCTCTCTCTCTCTCTCTCTATATATATATATATATATATATATATATATATATATATATATATATCGACAACACACAAACACAAAATTAAAATTATTTTATAATTTTTGATGAAATTTAAATATAAAGATCTCGATCAACAAAGGAGACACTTGTGAGACACTAAAACACAGTCATTAAGTATTCTAATTCATTTTAACCTCCTAAACAATAGGGCATTGTGAGTGCTAGTTTTTAATCCTGTAAAACACCTAGTTCTTTGAACTAGTCAGCCATTAAATACACAAATCATATAACTATCTCAACCGTTAACTTTTTTATAAAAAAAAAAAAAGAATTAAAGGATACCGATATAAAAACAAAACTATTTTATTAAAAAGCGTTTTATTTATTCTTTTTTTTTGTCTTTGTATAGTCTGCTGTGTTATATTTTTTTTTTTTATTTTCACAATGTCCGTAAAGACCACCAAGTCTAAATGTTTCATTTCTCATTTTTAAATTACATATTCAGAGCTTGTCACACAGTCTACAAATGTAGAGCCTTCATATTGTTTTTACGCTTTGTGCAAATTGCATTGCCACTGCGAGTTCATTGTCATAAATCACCGAGATTAATAAAGCAGTATTATTTTTTTAAAAAGACAATGCTAAATATGCTCTCAAGTGAAGGAAGACAAAGTTGGTAGTATTGTATTTGTAGAGATTCGATCATTTAAATTAATTCAAATAATAATATTCAATACATCAAGGAAAAGCAATGGTGGCTTGTGTGTAAGTGTGTGTGTGTGTGTGAAGTCCCTGTAAGGATGAGATGAAATCTCTTAGATCCTATAAACCACTAATGGGACGGTTTCGATGGTGCCCTTCTTTCATCCCCACCAGAACCGACAGTGGAGGTACCACGGGAGATATGGCGGAGACTTTAACCAAGACCTGAAATATCTATTGGCCCTCACCGGAGATCGAACCAGGGACTCTCAGATCGACAGTCGAATGCTTTACCACACAACCATCCGTCCCTTCAGAGAAAAAGCATTGGTGGCTTGTGTGGAACTGTAGCACACCCAATTTTCACTTATTTGAATTATGGAGAACATTCAATAAAATTAGTCCTTTTTTTACTTCTTTCTTTATACTTGTACAATATATAATCATTAATCTCAGTACCCTAGCATCGGTTTATAAAAAAAAAAAGATACATAAATATTTGTTTGGAACTAATTGATTCAAAGTTCCATCGGAAAGGCATTTTTGCTTATCTGTATATATCACCTAAAAATGTCAAAGCTTCAAGCAAGACTTCCACTAAGAAAGAGCAATGTTACTCATGCAGTGTGCCGACTGTAACAAATTATGTCATAGTAAGGAAACAAAAATGTTTTGTGTTGTTCTTTTTGGATTTTATCAAATTTCGATTTCCTTTAATATATGTCTGTTTCCTTTTACACAATTTTAAAACAAAATTGTTCAGGAAAACACAAGCACATCAACACACACAAACACATCAACACACGCTATACACAAACACATCAAACGCACACTATACCCAAACACATCAACACACACTATAAACAAACACAACAACACACACTATACACAAACACATCAAACACACACTATACACAAATACAACAACACAAACTGTACACAAACAAATCAACACACATTATACATATACATATAAACACACACTATACACAAACACAACAACACACACTATACACAAACACATCAACACACACTTTACACAAACACAACAACACACACTATACACAAACACATCAACACACACTATGCACAAACACATCACACACTATAAACAAACACAACAACACACACAGTACACAAACACATCAAACACACACTATGCACAAACACATCACACACTATAAACAAACACAACAACACACACTGTACACAAACACATCAACACACACTATAAACAAACACAACAACACACACAAACACAATAACACACACTATACACAAACACAACAACACACACTATACACAAACACATCAAAACGCTATATACACAAACACATCAACACACACTATACACAAACACAACAACACACACTGTACACAAACACATCAACGCACACTAAACACAAACACATTAACAAACACTATACACAAACACATAAACACACACTATACACAAACACATAAACACACACTTACACAAACACAACAACACACACTATACACAAACACATCAAAACACACTATACACAAACACATCAACACACTCAAACACATCAACACACACTATACACAAACACATCAACACACACTATACACAAACACATCAACACACACCATACAAACACATCAACACACACCATACAAACACATCAACACACACCATACAAACACATCAACACACACTATACACAAACACATCAATACACACCATACAGACAAGAAAAGAGAAAGCATGAACACTTTTTGATAAAAAATAAGGGGTGAACCTATTTAGTTTGTTAGGTTTATTTATGATTATTATTGCAATATATCAAATATCAATCTACAATTAACATTTTTTTTACTCGTCTATTGATTGAAAGAGTAAGTATGGAAATAGAAATTATATCTACATATACATGATTATTTGTCCTAATTGGGAAATTGAATCAACCTCGACGATTAGAAGGAAACACGGTAAAAAATTGCAAAAAAAAAAACGAGAAAGTCAGTTGAAAATAAATTAGCTCTTCATGAAAAATATCCAATTACTTTTGCGATGTGACAGAAACATAAAGCGAGTAAACAGATGATCGGTCGCCCATGGGTGGTGTTAGATGCGTGGATCCATTTCTTCTCTGTTTTATTGTATATCCATAATTTGAAAACAATGCAGGTATTTATTTCGCAAATGTCGTGATTTTCTGAAACATCCCTGGGCAACAGGACAATTAGACACGCGTATTATTGCTAAACATTTTACATATATGAGATTTTTTATGTCACATAAAGGTGCCAACTTTAATACTAAGCCACTTTCTAAGTAAGCTGAACATTTCATTATGTAATAAGAACGAGATAATAATAGTTGTTTAATGTGTGAAGTCAAGTACTGTGTCTGTTGGTATGAACACCCTCTTGATCTTTGTCACGGGCTTCCTATATTTTATAAAAAGAACCCCGCACAAAATTTTGGGGAAAAAAACTTCTTTCTGCATCTATGGCCGCGGCTCACAACCGGTGGTACGCGTGCCCCGAGGGATATGGAAAAGATTTTTGCAGGGTTATGCAGTGACATACAATATTTCTTTTAAATCAGCCAGAAATTCGAAGAACTTACCGGTACGTCTGAGTGGTCTCGGCGACCCTACTTTCGAAAAAAAATGTTCAGAACCGCGGATCTCTGACATTTTTTTCTATGAAGTTGTCTGGGTATTTTTTTATAACTCTTAACCCTCCCCCCTCCCCCAATCCTTACCCTAAAGCATAAGTTAGGAAAGTAAAGGCGGCTGAGGCGTTGTGCTAACCACACTATCCCAAAAATATATGGTGTGGTTACAGAAACAGATGAATTCTGCATCTGCGCCAATGGTTAATAAGAAATAAGACAACTTTATTTTTTTACTTACACCACCCCTCATTCCCCCCCCCCCAACCCCCATGGTGATAGCTCTAAGAATTATTATTATTAAAGTCCCTGTTAGACTGAGATGATAGAGTGTAGCTTTTATAAACCACTCAAAGGAAGGGGGGGGCGGCTCGTGTAGTTCCTTGAGTCCAAAACAGAATAATATATACATATCCTGTTGAGTGTACTAGGTAGGTCATTGAACTCACTGGGGTTTGAAGGTGGCAAAAGGGAAACAATAAAGGGATGAATAAAACAAACAAACAATTGAAGCATTTAAATTCTTATTACAATTTTTGTGATTTTCTGCACTGCACTCATAAAAGGGTGGTACTGGGCCTTTGCTCCAGGTCCCGTTTATGACAATCATCCAAGGCCCCGTGTGGTGTTAAGGTCACTCATGCTCTGGACTTATTGACCTTATGTTTCAGATGGGTATGTCAGAAGCTCACAGAACTAGGTGGGCTTGACCTCTATAAAAAAAGTCATTTCCGGTCTTACAAATTAAAAAAAAAACAGACAGCAACACCCTTTTATATTGCTGCAAACTTCGATCTTTTTTTTTTACGGATAAATCTGTTTAACAAGGCCGGCATAACGGACGCCGGATAATCACGAGTGATGGAGTTGAGAGTCTACTGTATTGACAAGCCTCTGAAATTTTGAAGTTTTTTGCAGAGATCAATGAAGCAGTGGTTAACAAGACAATCACCTCCTCGTAGTGTTGTTTTCGTTGACGAAAACTAAAACTAAAACATTCGTTAACGAAAATGTTGACTTTTCGTCAACGAGAACTAAAACTAAAACTAAAATTAGAAGCAAGACTAAAACTAGACGAAAACTAAAATTATTACAGAAAAAACGAAATAAAAACTGAAACTAAAATATGACATGGGACTAAAACAACACTACCTCCTCGTTGAACAGAATGTAGAATATCACGTTCATTGCTAACAAAAATAAAGAAACAAGGGACATAACTTCCCCATGATATAATGCAACTTGACGTAACTCTCTTGAATATCATTTCATCTGAGGTATTAATGATACTCTCTGTTAAATTAACAATCAATTAGGCTTTTTTTTTAATATTTGCAATAAATTGGCATTTTATATAAAGATCTTATTTATACATGCATATTAATATTAAAATATCGTCTAAAATAAATTAGGCAAGGTTATAGGATTTTAAAAAAATTAAGTTAAAATAAAAATAAATTAAATTGAAAATGTGTGACAATTTTTTTGAATGATTTTTTTTCCATTCAAAGGTTTGTTTTTCTTTTTCTTTCATTGTTTCATCTCTCAGAAATATAAATCCGAGTAGGCGAATGTATGTAATGTCATCTGGATCATAACGGTTTATTTGAGAAATTTCTATAAAATTAAAAATAAATATTTATAAGTGCTAAGTAAAACATAACAGAAAATGTCTATGTGCTACTAATACAGTACTATTAGTTGTAAACAATCCAATCACACTGTACTTTTAACACTTTAGACCGGCAATATGCTGTGTTATCTTTCGAAATGGTTATTTATATAAACCCAAAAGTTCCCAATATCTAAGTTCGAGTTAACAACTCAATTCTTTCGTTTCGATGCAGATATTTTTATATTCAGATCGACTACTTCACATGTTATGAAAATATTTCACTCATCCTGTTTATCTTACAGTTGTTGGGTGAAGCTTTTTTTTAACTTGTAAACTACACAAGGTTCAATAAGCAAAACTCTGTGATGCGGACGAAACCAAAAGGGAAAAAAAATGATTGTTAACCCGTCACAAAGTTTGATAACTCTAGTGGGGCGTACAAAGATCGATAATTCACACGTTGAACAGTTGCAGACGCATTCACTCGACGGTCGGCATAGAGTTATCTCCCTCCTGGTGACTGTCATAAAGTGGAAGCATTTTTTTTTCTTGGTCAGTGCAGAAAATCACAAAAATTGTGATAAGAATTTAAATGATTCAATTGTTTTTTTTTTCATCTATTTATTATTTCCCCATTTCCAATCACACAAATTTACTGGATTGAGATATTGATTATTCACCAACTTTAAAAAAAGTAATAATGTGTCCGTTAATAATGGACCACTCACAATGTGTATCACCTGATAAATGCTAATGTCGTTTGGGCCTCCGGTGCCAAAGAAAAGAATTTACCCCTTTATAAAAAAAAATTTGACATGGAAAATTAAGGTTTTGTGGAGCTTTTTAGATGTCGGAGCCGTTAAATCCGCCTCTGTAGACCTATATAACGCAAATATGATCAAATAATGCCACACCTCCCATTGTTAATAACATTATTTTATGATTAAATTCAAGGTCTCGGTCTCTTATTATATTACATAGACAAAAGCCACCCTTCACCGATATGATTGTTCACACAACAGGGATGATTTACTCTAATGCTGGATGGTTGGTCTGTCCTGGAGTGGTGGAGATAGCTGTAAGGTTGGTCTGTCCTGGAGTGGTGGAGATAGCTGTAAGATTGGTCTGTTATGGAGTGGTGGAGATAGCTGTAAGGTTGGTCTGTCCTGGAGTGGTGGAGATAGCTGTAAGGTTGGTCTGTCCTGGAGTGGTGGAGATAGCTGTAAGGTTTCTCTGTTATGGAGTGGTGGAGATAGCTGTAAGGTTGCTCTGTTATGGAGTGGTGGAGATAGCTGTAAGGTTGGTCTGTCCTGGAGTGGTGGAGATAGCTGTAAGGTTGGTCTGTTATGGGGTGGTGGAGATAGCTGTAAGGTTGGTCTGTTATGGAGTGGTGGAGATAGCTGTAAGGTTGCTCTGTTATGGAGTGGTGGAGATAGCTGTAAGTTTGGTCTGTTATGGAGTGGTGGAGATAGCTGTAAGGTTTCTCTGTTATGGAGTGGTGGAGATAGCTGTAAGGTTGCTCTGTTATGGAGTGGTGGAGATAGCTGTAAGTTTGGTCTGTTATGGAGTGGTGGAGATAGCTGTAAGATTGGTCTGTTATGGAGTGGTGGAGATAGCTAATGTATGCCATTGTTTTTTTAACAGTATTTTAATACATAGTGTAGTATTCTAAATATAGACTCGAACAGAGCTTTCCATAATAGATATGTTAAACTTGCACCTTTGTCATAAACAGAGCCAGTCTTAGGTATCTGTGGGCCCTGGGCAGATACTTCCAAATAAGATTTGATGGTCATCTACCAAAATACCTGTCAACCCTCTTAGCATCAGTATTAATTGGAATTGACTTCTAAAGGGGCCCCTTGTGCAGTGAGGAAGCCCTAGACGGTGGGCTTAGTATGTAGATCATCTGTAGACTGCAATAGTAATAGTTTGCCTATACATTGTAACTTAGTACGTAGGTCATCTATAGACTTTCGTTTCGTATAATTAGGAAAACAGAGGCATCTAATTAACATCGCTTTTAGAAACCACCTTAAAGTGCCACCTAACAAGCCAATGTAATGTGGCACCTGTAACAATCTTTTTAAAGGATTAAAATTACATGATCGAATAGCGTGGGGCCCCCATAATTGTTAGCAAGTACCAGACCGGCCCAATCATTTAGACGGCCCTTCGATCTACTACACTGTTAGGTGTACATAAGTAATAAAAAAAGGAAAAGTGTATTATTTCAGTATTATTTGACTAATATCATTTTAAATATATGATTTTTTTTTAAACCAGCTAGGTTCGAAATTGTTCTCTGTAACAGTGTGGAATTGAAAATTTTATCTGCAATACCATAGGCAATTAAAAATGTATATGCCAGATGAAATTGGTAGCAAAATTGTAACCTCACACAGGTTGAAGGTTCTTGTGTATGTCTGATGCAGTGTAAAGGTTTTATTGTATATGTCCTCTCGTTGTAAGATAAAACAACATGTGATACCTTATTAAAGTTTCAAACTAATATCATAAGTTATCGTATTATTTTTTTTTAAATAAACTCATTTGAAATCGTATATATATATATATATATATATATATATATATATATATATTTTCAAACTAAACTCATGTACCATTAATGCACGACAATGCATACTATAGAAATTGTAACAGTTTAACTTTTAAAAACTTGATAAGTGATTTAAAAAATTGTCTTTGTATCAACAAAAGCATTCTTTGCATAAAACATGTTTAGACAGGAAAAAGTGTTAAAATATATATTTTTTAATATCCCTGTAAGTATTATTTAGGTTATTAAGAACAAAACGAGCTTTTACCATAAATGTGAGAAAAAAAAACATAGCTGGTCTGATAGTATTATTGTCTATATCATTAATTAAGTTGAATTTACTTTGTATTTCAGTCTTTCTTAATGGATTCCGACATTCTCTAGTTTTGTTTCTCTCAGTTAATCTGTGTATATTTATCTTTAAAATGTATCTATGACTATTTATCTGTAAATATTATTCGGAATTCGCAAAGAGAATTAATTTATTTAACAGTTTTATGTTCCTAGTTCCAAGATATCTTGTTTTTTTTTTTAATGTAATAATAAAAGATGAATGACCAACCAGTAAGTGTGCTCATCTGTGTAATGCAATCATTGATTTGAATAGGTGGGGCGATATTTCGTATTTGTTTGTTGGTTGTGTGTGTGTGTATGTGTACTTATGTGTGTGTACTTATGTCTTTGTGTGCTTATGTGTGTGAAGTTATGTGTGTGTACTTATTTGTGTGTGTGTGTGTACTTATGTGTGTGTGTACTTATGTGTGTGTACTTATGTGCGTGTGTGTACTTATGTGTGTGTGTGTCTATTTATGTGTGTGTAGTTATGTGTGTGTGTACTTATATGTGTGTAGTTATGTCTTTGTGTGCTTATGTTTGTGTACTTATTTGTGTGTGTGTACTTATGTGTGTATACTTATGTGTGTGTGTACTTATGTGTGTGTAGTTATGTGTGTGTGTACTTATGTGTGTGTGTACTTATGTGTGTGTAGTTATGTGTGTGTACTTATGTGTGTGTGTACTTATGTGTGTGTAGTTATGTGTGTGTTTACTTATATGTGTGTAGTTATGTCTTTGTGTGCTTATGTTTGTGTACTTATTTGTGTGTGTGTGTACTTATGTGTGTGTGTACTTATGTGTGTGTATTTATGTGTGTGTAGTTATGTGTGTGTTCTTATGTGTGTGTGTACTTATGTGTGTGTACTTATGTGTGTGTGTACTTATGTGTGTGTAGTTATGTGTGTGTACTTATGTGTGTGTACTTATGTGTGTGTAGTTATGTGTGTACTTATGTGTGTGTACTTATGTGTGTGTACTTATGTGTGTGTAGTTGTGTGTGTACTTATGTGTGTGTACTTATGTGTGTGTACTTATGTGTGAGTGTGATATGTTCAAGCTATGAATAACTTTCGATGAATTCTTACATTAAAATATATTTTTATGATTTTTTTCTGCCTCTTTTTGTCAGAAGCTTAAAACATCTTAAACTGTAGTACGGTTTTTTTTTTTATTTTTTTAATATTTTTAGTAAGTTTGACTAATGGCATCAATAAAACATCAGTAAAGTTTCTTTAGCTCTAAAGTTTAGATGAAAGAAAGTTACAAAGAAACCGTCGCCGTCCCATTAGAGGTTTATAGGATTTTAGAGAAGAACATATTTTACTTACCAATCTATCACTAAACACTGACCCAGGTAGAGTACAATACTAATTACAAATTATATAGATTTAAGTTGAGCATTTCTGCATATCATGATACATCTAATTAAATATATATTACTTACAATGTCTTAAATGTTATTAATTTTGTAAACGTTTGATTTGTTAATAAATTTAAATTCTTACATTTAAAGTTTCATTTTCTCATCAACAAAGTTTATATATGTTACTTCATTTGATGGAAAAATGCGCACCATATGTAGGCCTACTCTCGAACATGAAATTGTCTCTTTTTAATACTCAATAAATTTTAAATAAAATAGGTCACCGAACTGAATCAAGTGACAGTCAATTCAGCAATAAAACATTTCTTTTGATAAATATAATTTTAAAGAAAATAATTAGCAATGTGTATTATAAGAGTTCACAACTGAGAGGTATGCAAAGTTTTGTTGTTTTACGTTCAACGATGTGACTTTCCGTGCTGCACAGCCAAACAAATATACATACATCCATTTATATGAGGATTATAAAAAGGATTATTTCGCCACTCTTGTAAAAAATAGTAAATGAACAATTTCACATTAAAATATGGATTTTTTTTAATGTTTGAAATATAGCTTGGACTAGAATATAACAAAATTGAGAAGATGATAAAGATCAGTTTGATGTCGAAAAATAGAGTTAAACAACAAAAAGGAAATATGGAGACAGAAATGTTGGGAGAGATGTGAATGAATAAACAAGCAGGCTTGAAAGGAACAATAATACTCAATGTGTGGTCTCTGTATAGACAGACATATGAATAAATATAATATAAAATATGCAGATAGATGACGTATGGATGGGTGGGCAGACAGACAAGAGGAAGTATGCATGGTTGGACGGGGTGACGGATGGACTGACAGACTATTAGTATTAGAGATACAAATGGAGGTAAAGAAAGATGGACAGACAATGTATCGAATGTCTAAGAATCAAACAGCCGAAGTATTCCCATATATTTATGACAAACAGAAAGAGATAGTCAGAAAGGCAGAAAGACAGTCAGGCAGACATATATATATATACATATATATATATATATATATATATATATATATATATATATATAGAGAGAGAGAGAGAGAGAGTGAGAGAGAGAGAGACAGACAGACAGACAGATATATAGATAGATAGATAGATAGATAGATAGATAGATAGACAGACAGACAGACAGATAGATAGATAGACAGACAGACAGACAGACAGATAGATAGATAGATAGATAGATAGATAGATAGATAGATAGATAGATAGATAGATAGACAGACAGACAGACAGACAGACAGACAGACAGACAGACAGACAGACAGACAGACAGACAGACAGACAGATAGATAGATAGATAGATAGATAGATAGATAGATAGATAGATAGATAGATAGATAGATAGATAGATAGATAGATAGATAGATAGATAGATAGATAGATAGATAGATAGATAGATAGATAGATAGATAGATAGATAGATAGATAGATAGATAGATAGATAGATAGATAGATAGATAGATAGATAGATAGATAGATAGATAGATAGATAGATAGATAGATAGATAGATAGATAGATAGATAGATAGATAGATAGATTCAAATAAAGCCATAAAGTCAAAGAAATGTATCTAAAAGACAGAACTGAATACTGGCTAAATAAAATATAAAAAAAAATCGATTAAGGCCAGGAACAATTTCAATAGGACTTTCGGTAAAGTTGCCAAGTGGGAGTTCAGACCATCAAATTTATCATAAGAAATGGGCCAGAAATTGTTGTGTTGTGTTTTGGTGGGTAGCCATGTGCCTTACATATGTCGAAAAAAAATGTCAGGATCTGCTTAGCACACAGAATCAGGGCCGTTTTTAAGACACGGGTCAACCCGGACTCAGCAACAAAGTGGTCCCATGCTAAGAAATGATTTCTGTTTTCCAGGGGCTCGTAAATAATGTACATAAGACTGTTTTGATGGCTCTGTACATCGGTTAAATAAGACAGTGCATTAATAAACCTAGTAAATTCGTTAATTGTCAAATACATAAGAAACGAACTATATTGTAAGGAAAAAAGAAGAGCCATGCAGTTGCGGTATTTGACCCTGGTGGGGGGGGGGTGCTAAGGCTATTGCCCCAACAGCCCTCGCCAATATTTGTTACACTATATACGTTATATTAAATTTAAAGCAATGCTTAGACCGCCTCTGAATGTGAACCTAGCATATGACATGTTATAAAGCTATAAAATGATAAAACAGACATCTGATACATTTAGCATGTATTTATATAGGCCAGACCACACTCAACTTTAAGCAACTTATCTAATAGCAGGGTATATATGTAGTGGCGAAAAGGATATAAAATGTTTAGTATTATTTTGTCATACAAGTCTTTAGTTAGTTGCATATAACTTTATATGTTTTTTTTTCTTGTTGTTTATCCGTTATAAATTTCAATTTCATAAACATGAACTTGCATCCATACTTCTGCCAGCTCTTGCAAGTTTTCAATTTCTTACGATACAAAATAAAGGTAGGCGACTGGGTCTCCTAGAGCCTAGTGCGGCTCTTCGTTTAGTTTTTATTTGACTCCAAATAAGTTTTTATTTCCATCATTGAAGTTTTTTTTTTATTTAAAACTTTTTGCTGATAAACTGTTTTCTAGAATATACTGTTTATCCATGTTCGCTTTTTCTAAGAAGATGTCGCTAAGTGTGTTAACGTAATTTTAATATTGCACGTCCTATAATGTAGTTTAAATCAAAAGCTCTTCAATGTAGCATATAAATGTATGTGTTAAAAAAATCAATGAAGTGGTCAATTAAATACAACTTGTTATAGTTATTTTGTGAATGAAGGTTACTATCAGTCAAATAGGGAAATTTTATTGAAACAAATTCAATATAAGTTATGAATGGAAACAATTGAAGTCTATTAACATTTTATATTCCTCCCAACTGGCATAAACTATTTACTTTTCAAAATAAACGCATAAGCCAAAATTTATGCTTTTATTTACATATTTTGTATACATATACATGCACATCATTATTAAAAGAAATCTTTAAAAAAGAGAGATATTACAGACGTCTCAAGTAAAATTACGTGTGCATAGAAAAGCCGGCAGACATGTTAGCACATAAATAGTCAGAATAGTGTATAGTTCAGAAGAGAACCGACTGCTAAAAACTACTGTATGACGATAACCGTTTGGTTTACTAGATAATTAATTGTATTACTCCATCTAGAAACAATCAAAGTGAGTCAAACAAACCGATGCAAAGTGAAAGTCTGTTATTATTCTATTAGCTGGTAAGTAATTTAATCGATCCTTATCGTCATTCTATATTTGTTTACAAAATATTTACCTAATAATTTATTAGGGATTACAACAGAAGATTTAATCAAAAAACGACACAAAATTAGCCGGTTAATTTTGATACGCACTTGTTAGAAGACCAGATAAACCATTATATTAGGGTATAAGGAACATGACATATATAAATTTTTATTTTTTTTCAGGATTAGGGTTAGGGATAGGGTTAGGGATAGGGATAGGGTTAGGGATAGAGATAGATATCAATTTGCGCGAAAATCCCCGGAAAATTAGTAACGGGTCGCCCGTACATATGCTAGTACGAGACCCTCTAGAGGGTCTCGTAACAAGTGCGATTTTGATAAGGCACTTGATACGTTCCCACTAGTTGCAATGCGTATTATTTTTTTTCGGGTTCCAACTATAGATTTTGTTTAGATATATATAGGTCAGTCCAAGTCTACCATAGATATCGATGGGTCCGTCCAAGTTTAATAATTTCATTAAAATAATTAATAATAAAAAGTAATAACATGAAAATAAAAAAAGTTAAAAAAATAAAAATAAAAAATGTGGACTTAATCAGTATTTATACCCCCAGAAACCCTTAAAAATTAACGGAACGCGTATATTTTTATATTCGGCCTATTCGAGATATATCATTACAGGGGCGGATCCAGAAAATTGGAATAGGGGGAGGGGGCCGTGGCTTTGTAAAAACATTATATTTCGGGCAGCAGCAGAGAAAAAGGGTCTAGACATTAGAGGGGTCGGAGCCATAGGGGAGGCCGGGTTGGCCCCCCTGGATCCGCCAATGCATTATATGTCTAAGACTAAGAGTAAAGATGTGCACGGGCTCTAGCGCTCTAGACGGACTATTTTTTTGTCGAATTTTTTGTTCGGGGTCCAGCTATAGATATTGTTCCTATTCCTATCCCTAACCCCATCATTAACCCCTATCCCTAATCCTATTCCTAGCCCTAAACAAAAAGACGTTAATGTAAATCGTCTTCCTAACACTCGTTAATTTGTCTCCATCAGTATTTGGTTCAATTCTCGGATATAAATGCTTCCCCTAAAGAATACATTATTTCAATTTTAAAAAATGTCAAAGAGATCTAATTAGTTACTTTTCATTAAAACAACTAAAAGAATACATTCTGAACAAAAAAACAATAAAAAAGAATGTCTCTGAGAGGAATCGAACCTGCATATAGTCAGCATAAAAGTCAGTCATGTCCGAGCTTCATAACCATTCTGCCACCACGCCACACAAACTAAGCTCCAATTTTAATGGACTATTAGAAAAAAATTGCTGGGTTATTTTTTCACTTTCTTTTGACCTAGTTTATCTATAGTTGGAACCCGAAAAAAAATAATACGCATTCCAACTAGTGGGAATGGTAGTCACTGCGTTTTGATAATTGTTTTCTTCTACACTATACTACCATGTTTTCACTTTAAGTTAAAAATGGAGTTAACCGGTTTCAAAACTGCACAGAGCTCTGCTGTCAGATAAGCTGAAAGTGGGACTTACACAATGACTTTTTAATTATAATGTATCATATTGAAACTCTTTTTTTTTCAACCAGAACAATATGAAATGATGAATAGTTAGATAAAATTGGGTTTGATACTCCATCAAAAATAATTCAATATGGGCCCAATTTTTTTTCCCAGAATGAGTACATTGGCCTGTTTAGTTTATATGGTTTAGGGATTATACAAAAACCATCTTTTGAAAAAGTTACTATTGCATATCAGTTTCTCAAGAAACAGGCAAAAGCTAGTTTTTGAAGCTTCCACAACAGTAATTCTGAATATCAATATGTAGGCCCAGGCCTATTTCTTTTTGCGTTATTCAAAATGCTTAGAATGATGACATCCAAATTTGTCATGTTGACCAGTCTAATCTGGCTGGGTCTGAACATTATTTTTTTCACTCATTGTGCCCCCAAATCTGTTTTACAAAGTACCTGAACTTGAGTACATTTTAGGAGCTATTGTGCTTGCACCTTGTGGGTTCTTGCATGGTATGGTCAGTTCTTGTAACATCTCTGCTCAGTAGGAAGTTTTTCACAGTGTTGCCTTATTTCTGTGTAGATAGTGGCTTTTTTGCTTAATTTATGTGAGGGTGGGAGCATATTTTTTTCTTCGTAAATTTAGGTCACTCTAGACATATACAAATATTTTTAATGAACTATTAATATCCCTTACGTCCTATCAAATTTTGTATTTTCTTCAGATATTGCAGTATGGCTTACAAATGGGAAGCATTGAAGCCCATGCCTTCAAAACGGGTTTTTGCATCTCCACTCATTCATGATGAAAATCTGTATGTCATTGGTGGTTGTGATGAAAAAGGTGTTCCGTTAGACTGCTTTGAAATGTTTAACTTCAAGTAAAAGAAATGGCACAGACTTCAGAACATGCCCACGAAAAGGGCAGCACCTGCTGTTGCAGGGATTGGTAATAAAATTGTTGCAGTTGGGGGTGTATCAGAATCACAGGCGCCTCTGGAAGCTATTGAAATTTATGACCTCACAGAAAAGAAGTGGACAGCTGCTGATCCATTAGGCGAAAAACTTTTAGGAATATCTTGTATTTTTAGAGGTAGGCGAAAAACTTTTAGGAATATCTTGTATTGTTAGAGGTATGGGATTGTTTTGTTTCCTGGTTATAAAATGCAAGAAGGCTAAATATGCATGAACCTTCTTATCTATTCATTAAAAATGATCTTCTTGCTAAAGTGTTATATATTTGACTGCCAACACTTGTTGTTTTTTTTTAAGAATTATATAGTTTGATCCTTTTAGGAACATGTCTTTTTTATTATAAAGATAAGTGATTTTTAAATTGCATAAGTTAAAAGAAATACAATAATCTAACATTAAGTTTTTTTCATTCTATATTTATGTACATTCAAACAGAATACATGTCGTACTATATAAATCCCAATTATTTTTTTTTTTGCAGTTAAACATTTATAAAAAGTAGTTTGGAAAATATATCTGGGGCTGGGTTGCAATAAATAACTCAGCAAGCTCAATTGTTTAATATTTTAACATTAAAAAACTTGCATCTTACAAAGAAGTTTATGTTTACTGCTAAAGTATGATGGATATATTTGTATTCCAATTTTTATTCAATGCAGTTATCAAAGACTCTAATAGAAAGATCGTAACAGATATTGAAAGGAGTGGGGGGATTTCATTCTTATTGCCATGTATATTTCTATCTTTTAAAAACCAAACATTCAATATATGACATTTTTATTCTTTAGAAAACAAGGCATATTTTATGGGTGGCATGTCAGCTGACACAAATCCATCAGACCTATTTGTGGAACTTGATCTTGCTACAAATAAGTGGCAGAAACTTACTCCTCTTCTGACACCTCGTTATGCAACATTTCCCTTTCTCATCCAGGATAAGTTATACTTACTTGGTAAGCCATGCAATATGTTATGCTTTAGAGAGCCTTAAATTTCCTAATGTGGTTAGAGCTCACAAAAAAAAACTAATTAATTTATGAAAAGAAAAGCTTAAATCCTGAAAAACCTTTTTACTATTAAATCAAAACTTAAGGATGATTTAAGCTTTTTTTTTATATTATTCTAAGGTTATCTCTTTATAATTTTTATAGACAGCTCGTAAGAATTAATAATAATACCTACCTATTAAAAATGTGAAAAATAATACAATGTGACAGTTTTTTTTTATTAATGTAGATAATTTTATAATAGTCCTTAATAATCAAAATATTTTATAATTAATGCTTACTTAGCAAAAAAATTATTTTGATGCCTTATGAATTAACAATAGACTGCATTTTTAGAAAAAAAATTCTGTTTGCATCTGTTCCCTCTGTCAGTTTTGAATTTTGTTGTCAATATAATTTCTTTCTTTGTCAGGTGGTAGACAGGGTAAAATTCCTACAACTGCTTGTGAAGTTTATGATTTTTCCACCAAAAAGTGGTCCAAGTTTCAAGATATTCCGAGCAAGCGTGTATTTGCCATGTATGCTGCCAGTGATTCTCATATATTTAGTGTTGGGGGTCTGTTGCAGCCAGCTAGTGATGGATTTTCTGATGTATGTGAAGTCTTCAGCATTGAAAAAGGTGATACCTATTTCTACGCATACAGGAAACCATTTTGTATGTGAATTCACCACTCAAAACTTCTTTTTTTTTAATTATCAGAATTAGAAGACTTAAATTTTTATTAATTATTTAGTAGACATTAGTTGTGAATAAGTTTGGACCCATTTGTCACGTAGTATGAACCCTTCATAATTGTAAATCATCTAAATACAACTAACTGAAAAGAGGAATTTTTTTTCGTGGTGGATTTGATTTTTTTGTTGAGTTTAGTTCCTTCTGAAAGGTCGCTGTCAGCTGTTAGACGTCAAGCCAGAAGGTGAGTATATATTAAGATAATTACATTTTACAAACATTAAAACAGCTTAAATTCATAACTGTACTTCCACCACAGTTTTACTGGGTGTTAGTGTTGCTGTTATTCATCATTCAGATTCATTTTCACATAATAAAAGAATCTGTTTTATTATTAATTTTTTCATATCATTTCAGTAGATTGCCTTCATGACTTTTAAAAAATGCAGCTTGATATTCTATTGCATTATATATACAGAAAGCATTAAGCAGGCTCTGAATCTTTAATGAGATCGTAGCAGAAGTGTAAGTCAGTATTTATTTACACAGAACCTTATGTATGGTATTATTAATGTGCTTTTAATAAACAGAAAAAATTTTACTTGTTTCAACTGCATCTGACTCATCAGTAAAAGTAAACAAACACATTAGATTTGCTTTAATGCTGCATTAATGTATATACATATATTTCAATATGATCTTTATAAATTAAACATTTTTTTTTAATTTCTTTTTTTAGGTGGTATTGAATGATATTGCTACAGTAGTCATTAACACTGAAAACACTGGGGAAAAAAAATTGTCAGAGTAAATGTCATGTTATTAAGGGAAATACTTCTTCCTGCTTTAGTTAAACATCTTCACATTTAACCTTTAGTACAAAGAAAACAAGAATGATTGTGATATATTATAATTATGTGTCTAGTATGATATAATGTCTAGGGAAATTCTATTCTGAAATGTGATTAAGATAAAAAAAAGTGTTTTTTTTTATTTTATGTCTTTTAGCTGTTTTTAATTTTAGCAACGGTAATGCCAAATGTTCTGAAATTTTTTAAACAAGCTAAAACATCAAGCTGTTAAATAAAATGTTTCATAAAATATTATTTTTCAAAATTACATATGTAATTAAAAAGCTGTAAAAATTGGTCATGTTTTTAGTTATACTGTTTCATTATTATTTTCATAAGTACTTTTGCAAAATAAGAGTTTACACTATGTATTTATAAGATTTATAAAAGCACTTTTAACACTGCATTGTAAAACTTTACAAATAAAGTACCTGTCCTGTCAAAAAATATGTTGTTCAGTTGTAAAAAAATATTTCATGTGTTCGTGTACATATACTACGTATTGCATAGTTAAGGCATCAAACATTCTAAGACTATAATTTTCTCTTACATTAACCATCATGTTCATGATAGGTCTTGCTGTAAAGTGACGTGTCTTATAAATGGCATCTCACTGAAATGTATATACTTAAAGACTGTTTGTCTTCGCCATTGTTGTTTCAAATCTGGTGGACACAAGACTTGTGTGTTGTTATATTCTGATGAGTCAACTCTCACAATTGTTGCTGTCCATAACTTTTTAACTTTTCCAGCAATACAAAGATTTACTTTTTAAATTTCATTTAAGATTTAATGGACTTAAATTTTTGGATGGACATGGATGGTTGAGCAGTCCTGGGTTCGGTCTTAGGAGAGGACCAAAGGGATTTTTCCAGGTCCTATGAAAGTCCTCCCAGCTTTAGATGGAAATCTGACTTTATCTGGGGAAGTAAAAACGGCTGGGTGTTGTGCTTGCTGCACAAGCCCTTAATAAGCCATGGCTACAGAAACTTGTGAATTCTACACTTCATCTGCCCAGATGGTTCTTAAGGTCCGAGGGAACTTTAGTTTTACATTTCTTTTACATATAAAAAAGGGTAATTGGGCAGATGAGTGCTTGTGGTAGTGATGGCATACAGCGGGATTCTGTCATCTACAATGAGCTATGATGGGTGTTCTTTGGCCATTGGAAAAATACTGTCACTCATCAGGGTCTCAACCCACGGTCACCTTGTCCCAACTAATTTTTTTTTTAGGAATTTCAAGTAAAATACACTTTGTACATGTATATTAAAATAAGAAGTTATAGAATAAAAATGTTTTCGTTTTTTTTTTTCAAGAATTGGTTTACAGTTTTTAGTTGCACTTTAGTTAAACTTATAATGCTCTAAACTTATAATGCTGTGATCCTGAATTTCATATAAGTACCAATAATAGTTTATTGCTCAAAACTAATTGTTTCACTCATTTCTTTCTGCAGAAGAATGGACTACTTGCAAACCTATGCCAACCAAAAGAGGTGATTTTGCTGTTGGGATCATTGGTGGAAAAATGATATGTGCAGGTGGACTTGGTAATTATTTCACTCAGCACTCCACTCTGACCTTTTTTTTAATCACTATTTAATTAAAAACATAAAAGCATGATTTATCTATTCCTGACTTACATTTTGTGTTTAGGTAATGACGGAAAGCCACTGAACACTACAGAAGCCTTTGATGTGAGTTCAAACACTTGGACAAGTTTAGCAGACATGCCATCAAGCCACTGTTCCTGTTCTTACATCACTTACCAAGGCCGTCTGTATGTGTGTGGGGGACTGTCATGTCGAGGACCTTCTAATACTGCAGACGTTTTACACTTTTCATAAGTTTTAGCGAGATAGTAATTATTTAATAATATTTATACATAGGTTTTTTTTAAACTGTTTCATTATTGAAGCATTATATTTCAGATAAATATTGCTGACCCTGCTTTAAAAATAAAGAGATACATGTTTTTTTTTTTTTTTGTTTTTTTTTAAATTCTATATCTGCTGTAATTTATTCTTTGATTTTATTCAAATGCTTTCAGCTAAAAATATTTGTTTTAAATGAACGATTCACAGTTTTGATAATGACGGAAGGCTTCCATGCAGCCTACTGTTGAACTAAAACTTACTATGTATGCTAATTTTTTTGACTTTGATGTATATTTTTGTTTGCTATATTGCTATGCAACTTCTCTTATGCACCAATGGATACCTCAAATGGGTCTATCAGATATTTTGTTTTTAATGTCAAATAAAAACATATTACAGTTTAAACAGATAAAAACTAAACAAATTAGAGATTTTGGAATAATAAGGAAATTATGTAGTCATTTATTCTCTCAGCAAACTATACAAATTTAACAATTATTGTCATTAAAAAAAATTCTTAAAATTTATGAAAAATAAAAAGTTTGTAGCATTTAAGTTTGTACAGAGTGTAGCTGTCAATAGGTTCTATATAAGTCTAGGGTTGACAAATTGGCACTCAGGCTGTGAGCCCAATCTGCTTGCTGTTGGATACAGGTTCAAATCTCATGAGATGTCACCATAGCCATTGCACACCCGATTATGGTAGAAATGAAAGAATAGCTTAACAAAAAACTGTGCCATTAGTGGTTAATATAATTATAGTATCATAAGATTAAAAAATCCCATCGTCATAAGAGTAGAAATATATGAAAATACAAAAATAAGCAATCTGAAATCTAAGTTAAATGTATTATTGAATAATGAAAACACAAAACGTTAACTTTGTGCGTCTCCCGCTTTTTTTACTTCTGCATTTATCCTTCACTTTGTGGCAGCATTACTCTTTCATTATTTTTAATCCAAGCTAATTGCAATGTTATTTAATAAATTGGCTTTAAAATTGCTGGTCCTTTTCTTTCTTAATGTTGTTTTTTTTAATAGCTCATGTAAATCTGTGTTGAACTGTTGCCAAATGAGGTGGTATTATATTTAAATAGTAGCTTCTGGCTCATTAGTCATTTGTTATGCATATAAATTATTGATTCTTTGTGTGAAATTGTTTTTCAAACACAGATCAAAACAACTTGTTTCAACGTTTTTTTCTTTGAGCGACTCAGAATGTAAACATAAATGTGATGGAATTATTTTTATTTTTCTATTACTTTTAAATGATTTAAGGAGGAATGCACTCTAAAATGCATATATTATTTAGGAAAGTTTGTTTTGTCAACTATATTTTAAAACTTAATCATATTTTTAATTCACTATGGTTGAACCATCCAATAGTGTAATTATACCTTTAAATAACTTTCTTTCAAGGTTTTTAATATTATTTTTGCATGCAGCGATATCCCCATTTTTAAAAAAAAATTGTGTTCAATGCAGTGCATCAATGCAGTGCATTATTAATGCTTTCCAAGAAACTATTTAATTATCTTTAGGGTTGTAAACATTAAAGTGCACTAATTAATAAATACCATGAAAGAAGTTATTATATGTGATTTGCTAATGATATTGTCAATTTACGTAAGATAAATAAAGTCATGTTCAATAAATTTGTTAACTTTGAATTGCCTTGCTACATGAAGCAGTATATATCGGGCCTTTATAATGACTGTAATGGATTTTTAAAAGCCAGTGCATCCCTTCCATATGCTAAAGATGGAATTTGTTTTTTTAGCTGCAGTCTAAAATTTTCCTTTGTACATGACAATCAACATTTTTTTTCCCCCTGAAGATAACTATTTTAGCTGTACTTAAATAAGACTGGTAAAAAAAATGTCATTTTTATGAATTTACTTTCTTCCTCTGTCTATATCTTGAGTCGATAACTGCAGGACTTGGTATTTCATTAACTTATAAACAAATATTACTTCAAAATTGTTTGTTTTAGATCTTTAATCCATGAAAACTTAATATTAGTTAAAAAATGTCCACTCAGTTGTACATTGGTTTCTATTCAAATTTAGTTGTAGGTTTGGTAAACTGAAAACATTTTTAACGTAGATATTCTTCTATTTTCCAGATCATTCATTCTGTTCCCTTTTCCATCACCGATAATAATTACATTTTGCGGGTTGTGTTAGCAATATGAAAAAAAAAAAATTTAGAAATCTTTTTCTTGCTGTGTTTTCATTTCTATTAAAAGTCACAGGCCTATATTAAAGGCATGTATAGTTCCTGCTACACATCCTGTTTTGACAAAGTTTGACCATCTACCAATGTTTGGTTATACCAAGTGGTCATCTCATTATTTACTAAGCCTGTATTTCATTTTATTGTTTATTTTCCTCTGTATATTTGTTGTTTTTTTTTTTATATTTTTATACAATGAATCAAAGGCTACTTCAAGCTTTGTACCACATAAGGGAAAGCTCTTCACTTGTTATGTTATAGCTCAACAAATTGTGTTTCCATCAAATTTTTTTTTATTTAATATATGCATTAACAATAGTCTGATATTGTTTAATTATAATTTCATATTTGTTTTTATACCAAGATGAACAATATTCTCACTTATTGAAATAAGCAAGCTCCTGATATGTCTACAAAATATAACTACATTCAAAAAAATCTTTATTATGCTAAGTATTTATTAGTGTGTTGATTTTAGGTTTTTCTTGTGATACCTCTGCACAATTCTTGGATTTTTTTCTTAAGCATTTAATTATTTAATTAAATTATTTCTTGATTCTTTTTTTTTATCATTCTACCGTTTTTAAGATTTTAGACATTGAATAAATATTTTTATATTTACCTCTGCCTTCTTTTTTAGTTTTCTTTCTTAAGAAATACCCCCCCCCCTTTCTCCAGCAGATGCAAACGTAGGAGAGTTGAGGCCCCTAGCACAGAAGAAAATATTGGGGACTTAAAAAAAAGGGGGGGTGGGAGAAATATTAGAAGGTTAAAAGGTTAATGAGAGCCTTTCATGATCTTTGGTGGAAGGGGGCTGTATGCCTGTCCTTAAATCCACCAGTGTCTCCTCCCCACATTACCACCAGTGCCACCCCTGCTAAATAAATTAGGGTGTCTGAGACAAGTGCATGCTGATTGTATGTGAACCTGTAGATGGTGTCTGAGACAAGTGCATGCTGATTGTATGTGAGCCTGTTGTGGTTGAGGACTATGTAAATATAACCTACCGAGCATACCCTGACAACATGACATGGTAAGCTTTCCTGGTCACTGCCAACGTTGACTCCACTGTCCAGGTAAACCATGAGGCGGTGTATTCATACATCTCCATTTTTGTTCTAGGCTTAGTTTTATTTATTTTGGGGGGGGGGGGGGGGATTTTTTGTTTAGTTTTTTTTTTTTATTTTGGTAGTTTGATAACAAATTATATTTGACCAGTAGCATTTTGTTTTTAAATTTTATTGTGAATACAGTCAATATAGAACTTTATTTTATAAAATAGAAATCTCCATGGTAAATAAACAAAAATAAAAAGCTCAACTCGCCACGTACTTATCATACTGTCAACGTTAGTCTGATGGAAATATTAAATTATGAATGATACAAAATGGTATGGGCTTTTTTTTTAAATAATGTCTTCAGTAGTCAGAAGGTAACATTTAAATTACAAACTGTACAACGCGGTACTGTACTTTGTTACAATATTGTCTCCATTAGTCAGAAGGTAAGATTTAAAATACAAACGGTACAACGCGGTACTGTACTTTGTTACAATACTGTCTCCAGTAGTTCCCGTATTTCTCGCTACATTTCCTCTCGTCCCGGAAGCTGCGGTGTGTCAGCAGTATGGCGAGAAAGATGACGTACGAGTAGGGCAACAGGTTTTCAAACATGGCCGGCAGAGCAAACGTGACTGCCAGCAAGATCTCAGGCAGATAGTGAAAGTGACGGGACACGCCCCACCATCCCGAGGCCAACAAGATGCTTTCCTTGATTTCTCCGTTGTCCAGTTGATACTCGGCACGAATGATGTCCGGCTTCTGTCCCCAAATTGAGCACTCACCGTCAGTCTTGCGCACTATTTGTTTCTGTGCGTCTGCTTGGTAGTTGACGTAGATGCTGAGGATTCCCATCACCAGTAGAGCTGAACTGAAGGTTAAGCCTAGTCGAACTGGGTGTGTGACCAAGTAATACGATATTGAAGTAAACAGTCCAGGAATGAAAACCATACATCCCCAGCAGATCATGAAGCCGGCCCTGTCCAACATTATGTCGATGGTTGAAAAGTAGCCCGCCTCCCACCAGTAAAACTTGGCCAGGTAGATGATCTGCAGCGTTGCCGAGACAAACATGGAGTCAACGAAGCCGTGTAGCTCGTAGCTCTTTAGGGCGTTGATACAGACCATTAACGCCCAAAGCATAAGCCCAAACCTACAGTTGGTGAAGACTTTGACGTCGAAGCCAAATATACGAGGATACAGTTCCATGCCCCAGTAGTAATCAAATATAATATTCCCAGAAGATCCGGAGTCTGTAGAAGACGGAGCCAGTTTACCTTTCAGATACAGGACAGCACAGAAGATTAAACTAAATGCATTCAGGGTAATGAGAATTTCATCAAACCTGTCATAATAAATTGAGGGAGATATTCCAAACGGGCGCAAGAGTAAAGTCAATGTCCAGAACAGTCCCATGGTGATAACAAAATATAAAAACCCGTTGTCTGTGTACACAGGGATATTTCCTTTAGGGGTGACAGGCCCGTAAACAGTTTCTCCCAGGTAAAATTTTCATCATGGCCAGAGCGTACACACAGAAGAGCAACAGACTTATGACTATGAAAGGCGAGGGAGATCTAGTTAGACTCCACATGTGAGCCAGTCCAGACAGGACAGACTTCTCTGCAAAAAGAGATAACATCTTCAGAAAGCTGCCGTTACAGTGGACAATTGTGTACCACAATATGATAACGAAGTTAGGAGTGGTAGCCATGAGCAGCAAAGGTATCAATGTATAGTGGACAAATTTCTTGGCAAACTGTTGGTCGCCTTTGTCTGTAGGCACGTCATACTGAGAGCCGCCATTCTCGAACTTGTTAGATGAAAAATAATTTTCTCCCACATCTTTCCTATACCGCATTTCGGTTGCCATTTGCTCAGCCTAAGCTAAAAAAAAAAATACAGACGAAAGATATAATAAAATATAACACTTATTTCAATGTATAGGTCCATAATTTGAATTCATCAACTTACTTGTATATCTCCTTATGATTTTAGTTAAATTCACTTGCTGTGTTTTACTTACAGTACACAAAATTCACCTGCGAAAACAGAAAAAAGATCAATTAAAAACCTTGATAATTTACCTAATAAAACAAAGAAAATCATTAAGATGTTAGTGTCGGATGAAATAATAAATTAAAATAAAAAACAACTTTTATCCCAACAAGAGAAAAACGTGCTACTTAGTTTAAGTTGGTTTGTGTAAACATGTTGCCAGAAACTCGTCAGTTTAAAAAATAATTGCTGTACATTTTGCTTCATAAATATTTATATCTTAAACAAATCATAGACTTCTAAAGAGAATTTTTTTTTAAAAGTGAGTTGAAATAGTTTAAGAGTTACCGACCCTTTAGTTACACTAATTGTTTGCTTTGATATCCTGAAATAAACAACATTCTTTTTTCATACTTCAGCATGAGACTGGACTTTTAGTGCATGCGAACCTACATAATCACCACCATAAATATACAACTTGTTGATATTTGATTTATTTACCCCCCCCCCACCTCCCACTTTATCAACCACCCATCACATCAGGTCAGAAGCTAGAAAAACATTGGGCCCAGACACGTTTTGACAACTGGGATGGAACCCCTCTAACTCGTACCCTTAAAAAAAAACTTCTTTGGAGCAAAGAAAATAAATAGAAATAAGTTTTGAAAGCGATGAGATCCCCTTGGTATCGGACCTGTTTTGTTCACCTCTCCCTCGGGATCGGACCTGTTTTGTTCACCTCTCCCTCGGGATCGAACCTGTTTTGTTCACTTCTCCCTCGGGATCGGACCTGTTTTGTTCACTTCTCCCTCGGGATCGGATCTGTTTTGTTCACTTCTCCCTCGGGATCGGACCTATTTTGTTCACCTCTCCCTCGGGATCGGACCTGTTTTGTTCACTTCTCCCTCGGGATCGGACCTGTTTTGTTCACTTCTCCCTCGGGATCGGATCTGTTTTGTTCACCTCTCCCTCGGGATCGGACCTGTTTTGTTCACTTCTCCCTCGCGGCTGTCTTAATTAAAAAAATCTTGGAAACAAATAGAAGTGAATTATTTCTCTTCCGCATTCTTTAATAAATAAATAGATATTAGAA